>BMAO01007501.1:0-110324 GCA_019973975.1 Trichonephila clavata | reverse complement strand
CAATCAAATATTGCCTTTTGCTATATCAAAACAAACGCTCTATTATTCTTACAATAAGGAATAAGGAAAATTTTACTTATCTCTTATCCTTATGCATAGAGCGTCGGTTCAGGTCGGTCCAGGGATTTAGAAACGGTGGTTGTAAACAAAGTCTTCAAATAAAAACAGATCCAAAGGAGTAGGTAGCCTGTACTTTTTAAATTATTATTTAATAGGACATAACACTGCAACTACACTACACTACACGAATAAAAAGAACATTAATTAATAACAGTTAGATTATATATACTAGAGACTAAAAACTACATAACATTTCCGTTACATCTCTTTTTCCTAATACAACTGACATAAACAAAGTGGCATAGTTCTCACGCGCATGCGTGGATTCAGAGTTCAATGAACCGGAGGGTGAGAGAATGTTTCCAGATACAACATCCTCCCACCTTTGAGTTTCTCGAGTTCGAAAAACTCAAACTCGTTCTTTCCGAAGTAGTCCATCTCTGGATCGTAAGTTCTTGGGGGCATCCAGTTCAACAGACAACTCCAGGGGTATAAGCCGATCTTTATGGGGCCGAGAAATTCACCGTTCTTCATCTTCACCTTAGTAAGACGTACATCTCCATCTTTAGAAGGGAACAGTTGAATAACACGAGCTAAAGCCAGTCTATTCTCTTGTTATCAGTGTTTGTTACATTGATTAATGGTTTTCTTCTTCCGAATTGATTATTTCAAAATTAGGTAATTTTTCAGATTTTGGCCATTCATTCATAGGTTTCTGTAAATAAGCAGGTCCCTCCCACCATCGAGATATGCTTAAGGCTTCCACATTGCATCCTCGAGAAGGCAGGTCGCTAGGGATCAACGAATCGGAAACATAACCCCACCTTTCAGGATCACTAAGAGTTCTGATTTCTTTCTCAGGATCACCATCTTTCAACCAAATAAATCTCATGTAATCCCTATCATGATCATCTAGAGATATCGATAAGAATGTTTTGCGAATATCCGCAGTAGCACCAATTTTTCCCATTCTAAAACGAGTCAGAACTTCCTCCTTAGACTGCTTTTCACAAGGGTCATTTATACCAAAAGAATCCAAATTCCATAAATCAGTTATTTTTGCTTCATTTACAAAAAGAGAAAGAGTTAAATATGAACTATCCAGATTAATTTCATTTGAAACTTTACCCATGACAGTCCATCCCAAAATATATTGCATGGCAACTAATCCACATGAAAGATGTTCAATTTTGCCTGTAAGTATTTTCCCGGCAACATCGGCTCCCAGTAATAGATGTATATCATTAACACTTTCTTCATACAAACATTTTTCAGATTTAAAACTTACATCACTCAAAAATATTTTCTTCTCTCTTAGTTCTTTTAAACAATAAGCATTTTTTATTTTAGGTACAGTCGCACAAATTTTCTTTTGATCCATTACCTCAATTTCTATTTTATTTTTGTATCTAAACTATTCAATTGTATATTGTAACGATTATGACATTCAGTTTTTTCCAAGCCTCCAAAAAGTCCATGAGTTACTGTCTCTTTACCTATGCTTTTTAATCCCATTTTTTCCGCAACAAATTTAGAAATATAACTCTTAGTCGAACCACTGTCTGTAATTACACGTACAAAATGATTTAATCCTTTATTGAAAATGCGAACTACGAGAGTTTGCAAATAAATTTCATTGAATGTGGACTGATTAGTAAGAACAGTATTTTCTGATGGCCTTGATTCATCAGCCTTCGGATTAATATTTTTATCGTTTTCTTTTTGCTTATATTTAACAAACACATCAAAGGGAATGCTTTCCTGAACAATGACAACATGTTATATTAGCTTTACAAAACCGAGAAATATGTTTTTTAGCTCCCAAGCATTTAAAGCAACCTCCTTTCTTTAATAAAATATTTTTCTTTCATCTAAAGATAAATTATATGCATAATCACAATCAAGACTTTCATGAATGGATGAATCACACAAAATACAGTTCGTCCCTTTTATATTTTGTTTCTCAATATCCGTAGAAATTAGCTGACACACGGAAAATTGTTTGGTTTTGTCTGATTTATGAATTTCAAAATCTCGCTGTGTTTCGAACGATGAATTATTAGAGGGGTATGAAGTAGTGAAGCGCCGGCTACTGGAGTCACAACTTATCAGGGCTGCGCGTTCACGTGATCTCAATGAAAGCGAAAGAAAGTTCAATAAATCATTAACATTGGTATACGATTTTTCATTTTGTAACTGATTAAATTCTATGAGAATATCCTGTGGCAAAGCCCTCAAAATAGTAGTACATAATACACTTGATATGTTTTCAATGCATAATCCTAGACATTCTAGACTTCTTAATTCCATAGAAACTTTGTCATAAAATTTTCTAAATGCATTAATATCATTCGAATGTTTTAAGGGTTTAATATTTAAGATATTACTCATATGAGTCTGAATCAATAAATCTTCTCTAGCAAAGCGTTCTTTTAATAAATTAATAGCAGCATCATATGTTGAATCAGAAATTGAAAATCCGTCTACCGTACTTAATGCTGTTCCACCTAAGTAGGATTTTAGATAGTTAAATTTATCTACTTTATTCAAATGAACATTTAATGAATTGCCGATTCGAAACTATTCCAAAAATTAAGCCATTGATTTACATCACCATAAAACTTAGGAATACATAATTTAGGCAATTTTATTCGTACACTATTTTCTTCAATATTTATATTAGGTTGGTAGACTTGATTGATTTTCTCTACATCATGACTGACATCCGCAGGGAAATTTGATACATTTTTATTTAATTCACGAATACGTTTATTAACTCGAAATTTTGTATAAGAGTAACTTTATCATTATATTCTTCAGTTTTCGAATATTCCTCTTCGAATTCTATTTCACCAAACAATGGTTCTAGTTAGTTATCTATACAATTAAGAGATTCAAATTTAGTTACTAGTATTTCTAATATTTCTTCTAACTTGTCAACATCTATATGTCTGTTTCCAAAAGTTCGTGTTCTAATTTAGTTACAGTATTAGTTACAGCAGTTCTTAGAATACTGCGTTTCCTTTTCAAACAGGCTACTCTATCTTTATCTTCTGACATGTTTACAATTCTAATTTCTTATTTCAGTCATATACTTTCAAGTGAAATAATTTTCTAATACTCCGCTTGAATCCCGGCAAGGATGCCAGATGTCGCAAAAAATCAACCAAATATTGCCTTTTGCTATATCAAAACAAACGCTCTATTATTCTTACAATAAGGAATAAGGAAAATTTTACTTATCTCTTATCCTTATGCTTAGAGCGTCGGTTCAGGTCGGTCCAGGGATTTAGAAACGGTGGTTGTAAACAAAGTCTTCAAATAAAAACAGATCCAAAGGAGTAGGTAGCCTGTACTTTTTAAATTATTATTTAATAGGACATAAAACTGCAACTACACTACACTACACGAATAAAAAGAACATTAATTAATAACAGTTAGATTATATATACTAGAGACTAAAAACTACATAACATTTCCGCTACATCTCTTTTTCCTAATACAACTGACATAAACAAAGTGGCATAGTTCTCATGCGCATGCGTGGATTCAGAGTTCAATGAACCGGAGGGTGAGAGAATGTTTCCAGAAACAACAGTATTAACTTTGTCCAAAAAGTAATTACATTTCTACAACGTAAAAATAATCTTAATTTCTACAACGTATGCAATTTTTTTTACAAATTTCTATCTATTTTCTTGGATTTAAATTCAAAACAAAAAATTAGAGCTATTTTTCAAGTAGATTGGTACATTGTACACTTTTCTCAACGCTGCCTAGTTAAACTAAGATGGAGCATTAAAGAAATTCTTAAAAAATTTATCTAACTTTAATCTTTGAAACTCAGACAAAAAATAATTACAGACTCGGAAAGATCATTTATTTCATCTCGATACGCGCGGTATAATATGTTTTTCACAAAATAATAATATTTGTATTTCTTAGGATTCTTTTTAAATAAGTCAAAATTGATACGTTTTTATGAAAATAATGTCTAAATCGTTGCGCATGAATTTTTTTTTGGTTTAAATGAATCGCGCGCGCGCGCGACATTCCGAACTAAAACAGCTCATTCTTTGCTTTTTTAGAATCAGTTTTATTTAAAAAATTAACTTTTTAAAACTTTTTTTAAACATAAAACTTTTTTTTTCGTGTGTAGAACAATATTACTCAAGATCTGTACGAAGATTGAAAAAATTGCTTAAAAATTACGGATTTAAGGAAAAAATTGTGTTTTTCGTCTAGTATCCTTTTTGCGAGAATTTATTTAGCTAGACTGTTCGAAAATAACCGGCAAACACCTAGCAACAATGATGCGTTGAATGAGATGAACAGACTGAGAAACCTGTCCAGTGATAACTAAAAAGTAAAAAATAAATTAAAAGTAAAAAAAGTTTTTGAAAATCATGCTTTTATTTAAACGCGCTAAAAGGAATAAAATAAATTTTTCTTTGAAACTTTTTTTATTATCAATTTATAACGTCATTACATAATTAATATGATATAAAAGCTTGTCGCGAGATTTACCTCTGCAGATAAACAAGTAAATTAAATAACTTGATCTGATGGATTTTAATTTTTAAAAATTTCAAACTAAGTAAATAAGAGTACTTTAATCCGCGACGAGCTTTTATATCATATTAATTGTGTAATGACGTAAGAAGTTGATAGTAAAAAAAGTTTAAAGAAAAATTTATTTTATTCCTTTTAGCGCGTTTAAATAAAAGCTTGTTTTTAAAAAAGTATTTTTACTTTTAATTTATTTTTTTTCGCTATACCATTGTGCACCTTCGTTTTTTTGCTGCAAGGTCTCTTATTCTCTTGGTCCGAATACTTGACGCTCCGTATTATAAACGTTCGGATAAACGACGTTCTACTGTAATGTGTATTCTGCAGTGGCGCACACAAGGGGTGCGAGGGTGTCCTCGGGTCCGGAACCCCCCCCCCAAAGCCCTTGATTTTTATCGATTGATTACAATTCTTAGTATATAATACGTAAAATTTAATTAAGTATTTGTTATTAATAATTAATTTTATTAATTAATGCTAATTATTCATAAATTAATAAATTTTTTTATTGTTTTTTTCTTTGCGAAAATCGACAAAAGCATATGTTGGGCAGCGTATTGGAGCATGGTATGAAAATAGTGGACTTTCGACCCTGGACCCCCCCCCCCTCCTTAAAAAATTCCTGTGTGCGCTACTGGTATCCTGTAATATTTGATATTGGCTTCTAACATGATCTTTATTGAGGAATAACTTTTATCAAAGTTAGTTCGTTTAAAAAAAATTTAACTGTATCTCCAAAAATCAATCATTAAGAATCAATATTGTATACACTGTTCAACAAAATATATTTTTTAAGGTATAGTGGAATGATTTTTTTTAAAACAAACTGAAATAGAACTAGAGCATTTTTCAATAACAGACAACAGTATTTTATTCTTTTTGGAGGATAGATAAGTGGACAGATTTCGAAGGACTGGTAAAAAAGAGCATTGTAAGAAGTTTTGAATATTTGAAATTTTAGAATGCTTGTACCACTGAAACAATTTTTGAAGTGTTTCGTGGCAGTAATATGACTAAATGTGCCTTTTTAGTATTTAACGATTTTAAGGTTATCTCAATCAAACTGCATCTACAATATTGGGACTGTAGTTTGATGTCTTATGTTTTTATTAATTTAATGAGTGATTATTTTTTCTTGACTCTATTAATAACAATTCTTCTTAGCTTTATTTTTCTATTAGTATTCTTTATAACGATGGCATACCAAGAAATCTTACATGCAAGCAAGGCTATTTCAAAATGGATGCATATGATCTGCTGAATTATAATTGATTAATAGAAGTGAAAATTAGTATCGGGAGTTGAAAATAAGGAGATGAATGTGCAATTCTTTAAACACGGTTCAAGTATAAATTAGTATTCCTCACACATTCTAAGCAAATCACTTAAAAAAAGAGAGCGATTTTTAAGGCTAAGAATTCACTTTTCAGGGCTTACATGGCGCAATCGAAAATCCCCTTGAAACTAGTTTCGGGCTTACAACGGATTGATGATTAGGAAATCCAGGTTCTGAGTAGCTTTTAGAGCTGAAAATCCATCAAACGCCACAATTAGAAAGTTTTCCCGCGAAAAAGGAACAAATAAATAACGAAAAGGAAACCTAACGCGGGCGACTGAATCCGCGAAAAACGTCTTAGAAAAAGAAACCAAGATTAAAAAGTGTACCGTTATTTGAGCCAATTGGAGTGCTTCCCGGCAATGTGACGTCACAATTGACTAGCGGAACGCCGAGGTCACGTGGTTTTTACCTGTTGAATCGAGAGTTGTGAGTATAACATGTCATCCGTTCAAAAAGAATCGACAGGGAAAGTTATAGCGGGACGTATGGTGATTCCGATATTAGTTGACCGATAGCGATCACACACACGATTTTTTGACACTTATTTTGGAAGATTTTTTATGTGTTCGAAACGGAAACGCGAATCAATATGGAAAAAATTTGATTTTTTAAAAAAATTTTTAATTTGTTTCTAAAATTTGTTTGAAAAAGATCTGATTATTTAATTTTTTTGAAAATCCGATTTATCAGCGGTACTTATTGTCCAGGAGTGAACGGATTTTTTTTGAAGATTTGAAATAAGCTTCTTCTATTTTTTTCTTACCATCATTCTGTTTTATAATAACCATTGCCAAAAAAACTTATTTCATTGAAACTTAAAGAAATAATTCAAGAACCGTGTGTGTGTGCGTTTTTCTCCTTTTCAACCCATTTGCATAAAGAATAGTCTTTCAAAGACTAGGGCATCAAGTAACTTATTCGATTATGTATGAAACCAAAAACATTTTTCCGTCCATTACATTTAACTTATTTGAAGAGCATCTCTCAGAGTGAACCACCTCCCATCGACGAACATTACCTACCATTTGGAACAGTTGAAGGTTTTTCCGAAGATAACTATTGAATTACAATGTTGATGTTACCAAATAGTCAAAATGGATTCTGGAATCTTGTGTTGAGTTGTTTGATAGTTGCAACAACAATTCGCTCAGCTCTTGGGGATGAAGCTAGAGCCGTTATTGCTGACAGTGTTTCCCGCAGTCACCAGGAAGTTGTACCTCCAGAACTTGACCATGATACAGTTGATGATGGACCAATTGTTTCCCCAATAAATCCTCATGATCACTCCAGTTTCTTGGAGAATTTTTCATCAAAAAATGGACACGGACATGAAGAGCCTCAGAGATTTCCTTTCATTCGAATGGATTTCACGTATGCCAAGCCAGTTATTATTGGACTGTGGATTCTTATATCGTCTTTGGCGAAATTTGGTGAGTACTGATTATCTTACAATAGCAATTATTTTGAATAAAGCAAGGGATTTTTGTGTTAAAAAAATAAAGCACATTTCATTTAAATTGGTAAAGGTTTTATATTTTCTCTAGTTTCTAAGCATAATTTTTTTAGCGAAATCTTACGACAGTTGAAATGCATACTTTGATTACTTCATTTGATTTGATTTGATACTTTATAGATTTAATACAAATTTGATTAAACTAAGTATTTATTATTATAGTTCATAATTTAACGTTTGTTGAACTTCGTTCTGAATAACTTTCAACATAATTTTAATTTAGTTATGTAATTTGTAAACTAAGCTTTTAGAACTTTAGGATGCATTAAAATATATTGAAAACAAAAAAATTAAAACTAAAAATTTTCTCCAATTTCACATGTATTAATGAAAGTAAAAATTTAAATATAAGTTTCAGGAAATTTTTAATTGATATTAATTTCTTTCGTAGAAATCTTTTTTTATATAAATTTTAATGCAAATAATTTCAAATTCCTTGGAATATATATTGCATGAATATTATAATATATAAATAACAAATTAGTATGCTCAGTTTATTACCGCGAATTTCTTATATATGTCTTGATAAAAATTTTAAAAGTAAGGGTTTTCGATAACTTCTCTATGCATATTAAAGTTCTTAGTGGTTTAAATATTATAAGTTATATATATATATATATTATATATATATATATATATATTCAAATATCACAAATTTTAAAAGTGTATTTTCATTTGACAAGTCATGCATTGTAAGGAGAAATTTTTCTTCTATGGGGAACATGACTTACAAAATAACAATTACTTTACTTAAAATATAAGAGTGATGGCAAAGCGCTTTTTCCCAGAAATATTACTGAATTTTGTGTAATAATGAACAATTTTGGAAATGATGGCAGTATATTTTTTCTATAAATTATATGATAGAATTGCAACTTAATCTTCTTTTTTATTTGACTTTTATGGCTTTTCATATCCCCCCCCCCTCCTATTCTTACTTTCAAAATTTCTATAATTATTTAAAACAAATGAAAATCAAACTAAGACATTTTATTTTATGTTTACAAAAAGGTGGAGCAAAAACGATTTAGGTTAATTTCGAAGTACTTTCACGCATCTAAAACAGTGAACCCAGAGACAAGTTTACGAAATAAAATTTTTTTTTTACTAAAAACAAAATCATTTAAATTTTTGATTTAAAAGACGATATATATATATATATATATATATATTCTAAAAAATCCTTCCTACAACTAGTTTAAAAATATTTATATTTCCTCAATTAATCGGCTGTAATATCTCAATGTCTTTTTGAAACGATAAAATTAAGTAAGTTTAAATAACCTGTAATGTTGAAAAAAACCTACTTTTATATGATTAACAGCGTGAGAACGAAACTCACTATTTCGTTCTAATTTGCCAACAGTTGAGAAATCACATATTACATCCATTCACCTTAGAACATGTATTTCCTTTACATTACAAATCAATAAAGACTTGCTTTTATGTTACTTTCCTATTCTATTTTAAAATATAAGAAGAAATAAGTATTAAATTACATATTGAGCAGACGATTTTTTTTACTAAAGTAGAAAGGAAATAAAAACGACCATTAAATTTATTCGGAAAAACAATCATTATAATTTTGTACGTATGCTTGTATTTTTTGTTCCACTTTTTTATTTTTATAAAAAAAATATTAAGATTTTCTTTGCATTCTTGCTAGCATATTGATTTGAAAATTATAATTAATACACAAATCATTATTTAAGTTTTACGCGGCCCCGTAGTCATTATAAGTTGGAAATTTATTATAGTTATTTCAGAAATGTTTTCAGTTTTCTTCTAATTACTGTTAACAAAAAGAGTAATTCTGGAACGTTTTATAATTATTTTTAGTGACAATTTTAAAAAGTTCACCCACATGAGTACGTATGACGACAATGTTTCCCTTACAGGAAAAACATTGAAATATTATGGTAAAAATATTCTGTGTTGGGGATTTCTTGCAAACATATTTGCTTTTATACTTGATCTAGTTTTCTGGTATGCGTTCACAAATAGCACGATGCTGAAAATAAAACATCTGATTAATTGCGCATTTAAAGACTTGTGTATGCTCCTACGACCAAGCGAATTTCTTACACTAATTATCTAAAATAAGCTAATATCAAAACAAAAAAATAATAATAATATCCCATTACAAAAGAAAAGGAAATTAAATTGCATAGTTTAATTAATGTTTTAAAAAAATAAAATGCTTCAGCAGTATATTTTTTTAAAATTAAAGGAGTAACACGATTTACATGAAAGCAAAGTTGTATAAAATAAGGAATTTAAGAACAATTTTTCACCAAAAAATCTATTTAAGTTTTAAGGAAACAAATTAATGAGGTCAGGAATAAAGGTTATTTTTAATATTTATTGATAAAGCATGCACATTTTTAATTATACTTATGATAGGCATAGTTTTAAATTCTACGAGGTCCAAATGTTACCAGCCTACAAAAAAGTGAAATTTATTTTGTGAAATAATAAACTTAAATCGACATAGCTATAGGAAAAAAATAGTCTATTTGGATCTTTTTTGTTTTTTTAAATAAAAAAACATTTTTTTAAAATTTAAATTTGATTTCCGTTGTAAATAGCTTTAAATGCTTTATATTCCTTTGAAATCTCTCTATACTTTAATTAAATCTAATTTTTAATTTATCATTCGATGGCTGTTCTAAGATTCGAAACAATTAATACTTCCTTTATATCTTAGAAATTAACTCCTATTTCTTTAATTCGTGGAGGAAAATTTTATAAGAATTAAGGAAAAAATATCTCGTATAGTTTTTAATATTGTGTAAAATTCATTTCGAAATATTTATTTTTGCCTCGAAATTAAGACAAGACTATGGATTAATTTTTATTTAAAATGCGAATATTGTTCTTTAAATGCATCTCGTTATGAAAATATACTAAAAACTTATAATTTAACAGAAATACATTAAAAAAAGTCCCGAATCAATATTTAAAAAAATCCACACATGGCACGATATGAATTAGATAAATTTACATGTACCGTAAAATCCGGCGTATACCGCCCTATTCATTCAAGCTGCATTTTTGAACTCTTTGGTATATTAAAAAACGCGCATCCCTATTTTTACGAAGAAACCTGAAATGTAATTATGCAATCCTGTTACGTTTTGAAGGCAATTATTCGAAGAATTATCCCAAGCTTTTGAAAAAATAGCATGCTTCTAGAACTACAACTCTTTAAGTTCATAAGGCATGTCATTTCTTTTAAGTAAACAGCAGTTCGATCTATGTAGAAGTCTAATTTTTCATGCTCATCTTTTTATTTTTTATTTTTAAAGCTCTCACTTTAATACGTGCACCCTTAAATGTGCACCCTTAAATTTCGATTTTATTTTTGGTGTTAAAAGTCCACGTTATACGCTGGATTTTATGGTATATATATACACAGAGAGCGAGCGAGAGAGAGAGAGAGAGAGAGAAAATATATGTATCTATAAAAATATAAATAAAATTGAAGTGTTTGTTTAAAATTTCTAATTAGCAGCTTTTTACTAAACGCATTTAAAGGTATATACGGTACTTATATCAAAAATTCAATTTTTAAAATTTTTGTCTGTCTGTCTGTTTGTTCCGGCTAATCTCGAGAACTTCTGGTCCGATTTTAAAAATTCTTTCACCAATGGAAAGCTACTTTATCAGGGAGTAACATAAAATATATTTTATCTCCATATTCCTACGGGAACGGGAGCTATGCGGGTAAAACGTTGACACACGTTGCTTACTCCCCGCCAAGTTAGCGCAAAATTATGCATTTGGTCAATAATGGAAATTCTAATAAAAATTTTCTCACATTTGTAACAAATAACTGAAACATAGTGTAATTTAGCATCTTTACAAAAAGCAATTTTTTAAATGGTTTCTTATTAAACGTCTAACGTGTATTACGTTACGTTTGTTAAATGTCAAACTCAAACTTTGAGAAATATCGCCAAGTTGGCTAAGAAGTTCTCTGTGTTCCGACAATCCCAGATTTTCTCCCACTTTTTAAAGAGGGAAACGAAATAAAGTTTTAGCGAATTGCGATCGCGTGATATTGAAAATTGACAGTTTCATAAAAAGTTTTGATTACTTTAGTAGTTTTGATTAGTTTAATTAGTTTTGAAAGTATTTATTATTTTGAATTTTTGGAATAAGTACAAAGACTACATGGCGGAAGATATTTTACCAAAGAAGATTTTTTTATACCAATATGCCTTTCAATGAACACTTCTACTACGAAACGCAATAAAGGTTTCCAGAATGGTTGGGAAGAAGCTACATGATTTTGGAATGATTTGTCCTAGACGTGTCGACGGAAATAGCTTTGATAATGAAATTGCTTGAGAATTAAACTACGATTTTATAGCATTGCAACATCAAGTAACAGAATTTATCCCTCAATTAACTCCAGAACAAAGTCACGTTTTCCAACAAGTGTTACGTAAAATATAGAATCCGGCAGTGGTGCACTCTTTTTTCTCGACGCCCCTGGAGGAACCGGAAGAAGGTCTAGCTAAACTTATTATTAATGACTATCAGAAAAACCCAGAAGATAGCAGTTGCTATGGCTTCTTCTGGTATAGCCGCGATTTTACTGACCAACGGTCGTACTGCACATACCGTTTTAAAATTATCGCTTAAGCTTGCATTTGAAGATTCACTCATCTGAAATTTCAGAAAAAACAGGTCTCAAGGCAAGATGTTTCCACAATGTAAGCTTTTAGTGTGGGATGAAAGTACGATGTTTCACCAGAAAGTTACAGAAGCGTTTAATCGGACTCTTCAGGATTTACGAGGTAGTGCAGATATTATAGGAGGAATGGTAGCTTTATTATATATTGGCTGGTGAATTCAAGCTTATGGGCAAAAGTTGAACAATTCAGTTTAAAAACGAATATGATAGTGCATCGTCATAATGACGTAGATTCGGAACATTATACACAGACGCAATTGAAAATCGGTTATGGATGTTTGGACGCAAATGCTGAAGGTTATATTTTACTTCTAGAGAATTTTGTAATGTAAAAGAAAATGATGTAAATCTTATTGCTCAAATTTATCCGGGCTTGCAAACAAAATTTAAATTGGGATCAATGGTTGCGAGCAAGATCAATATTGGTGCCTAACAATGACATTACCCATAAAATCAACATTGAAAATTTAAACGACTTGCAGGGGAGAAGGGGGGGATGAAGAAATATTTATCTTTTAATACAATCATGGATAAAGAAAAAAGTACTTGATATCCCACGGAGTTCTTAAATTAACTTGAACATTCGGGTGTACCCTCACGTAAACTTCAATTAAAACTAAATGTACCAGTTATGCAAAATTTCGATGCTCCTCGACTACGTAAAGGAACAAGACTTTGGATCGCAAAACTGATGCAGTTTTGGTGCCAATATTTGAACATTTGTCATGAAAAGGGATAGTGTTATCATACTTTGAATTCCAAGTATCCCCACTGACCTACCATTTCAATTCAAACAAGTTCAATTTCCAATTTTACTGTTGCTTTTAACAAAGCTAACATTTTATTTAGCATTTGGAAAAGCAATGTTTTTCCCATGGCCAACTATATGTAGCCTGATCGGTGTGCCCAATGCCCAAATCTTCACATATTTGCAACTGACGGAAGAACATATAATATGGTATACAGTAGCATCTTAGAATAATATTCTGTTTTGAGCACTTTTAAAGAGGAATTATATATTAAACGTAGATACTTTCGATTTTTAAAGATATTAATAGTTTAAGTTATTGAATTTTTGTTGTTAATTATTATTATAATAAATTGCATTTTCAGTTTTTTTAAACTAAGCTCAATTTTAGAATTTTTAAATTTTATTGGTTCCAGTCAAGCAATAAAAAAATTACCATATTATATTATTTACTTTCTAATGATAATAATTACGACTTTGACAGTTATTTAAAGACATCAACGCGAGCGGAGCCGCGGGTAAAAGCTAGTATATAAATATATGTACACATACACATATTATCAATAATCAGATACAAAATTACTTAAAAACTATGCTTAACCCCCTAATCTTAGCTCTTAAGGCTGTTAAATTTTTTTTATAGCTTTGATTTATATAATTTATGTGACAGTTTAGTATATGATTATTAATTATATATTCTTATATATTTTTGGGGCAGCATTGCGCTTAAATATGGTAGAATCTTTAATTTGAACTTTAATTAATCTTTATTTATAACAGGCACACACACACACACACACACACACACACACATATATATATATATATATATATATATATGCATCTACTAGAATTAAAAAAATACGTTTTCTTATAACTAAGAGGCCTTGAATTGAAATAAAATGCATGCTGAAATTTTAAAAAAATGAGTGAAATATTTATATATTTTACTCCTTTTTTTATTTTTTATCCTTCCTCATTGTTTAAATGGGTAATAAAACACAAAAAGTGACAAAATTTTATACACTATCTTCAAAGTGTAACTTCTTTCCTGAAATGAGCATCTTTTAACTACACATAAAAATAAATTTCATTTTAAAAAAATGAGAAGTTTCGTGATAAAATATTAAATTTCCTCCGCAAAATAAGTCTTCAAACCTGCGGGTGATATGCTCTCCATCGATGTTTAGCATAACAGCTAAATGTCAATCGCCGTTAGTTCAGTAAATATCCTGTTCCGAAACAGGATATTTATCCATTATTAGAATTCTTTGCAACGCGTTTGGAATAACAGTCAATTAGTGTTCTACCTATCAATCAAACCGAAAACGCAAAAAACAGTTTTTTCGGTTTATGAAATAATAAAGCGAAACGAGTTTTGAAGGCTTTGTTTCAGGTTTAGAAAATTGCCTGTCTGAATACTTTTTATCAACACATAATTTCATTCTTTTTTTTTAACTAAATTATTTCCCATCTCTTAAAATATCTATTGCTTGAATGTTTTGATTCGCTACAGTAACGTGAACATTTGAAAATGTGATATCGATAACAAGTAAATCTGTATCACGTTTGCAGTATGAATAAATATCTGTAACAGAAAATTGTTATTTCAATAACTAAATATTTATATTAAATTGAAAATGATTCTGATTTAATTGCTAAGAAATATGTATTTATTATAATTCTATTAGATAATGCTAAAACTTTTTTCTTATCTAATATACATATAGAGAGAGTGTGAGAGAGCGACTTTTGTATAGTAAAAATAAAAATTAATACAATATACAAGGGGTGATCAAATGAAAAGGTACGAAACGACATAAAAATGAAACAGTTAAATATTTGCATATTCCGCCAAGGGAGAATGTAGCGAGACATCTCGGGATGCCATTGGAGACTCTGACTGGGATCGGATCATGCGCGTGTGCCCACATGCGCAGGAGAGAGCAAAGGCTCTTATAAAAAGCGGCGTCCAAATGATGCGAGCACAGAATTACTCCAGAACAGAAAAAGCATTAACTCCGATGTGTACTGTGAGACACTCCGACGCCTACGCAGGTCCATCAAGAACAAAAGACCGGGGCTGCTCACGGAGGGTGTGGTTCTGCTCCATGATAACGCGCGTCCACATGTCTCCAGAGTCACACAAATGGAACTGGATAAGTTCCAATGGGAGACGTTGGACCATCCTTCCTACAGTTCAGACATGTCACCCTGCGATTTCCATGTGTTTGGTCCACTGAAGAAACACCTGAAAGGAAAGCGCTTCAACTCGGACGACGTACTCAAGGACACTGTGAAGAACTGGGTCTCGTCACAGCCGTAGGAATTCTGGGAACAAGGAATCCTGCGGTTTGTTCATCAGTGGGGTCGTTGTGCTCAGGCCTATGGTGTATATTTTGAATAAAGTCTATATTTGTACCCACCGTGTCGTTTCGTACCTTTTCATTTGGTCACCCCTTGTATAACTGTTGTTTTGTGTAAATAGTGTAGAGAAATCAAATGGCGCCGAAGGCGTCCAAAACGGACCTTGCAATGTCAAAGGCCTTTGGCGAATAAAGCAGTTAATGGTCTTTGGGGCTTAGGAGTATGTTGTGGAGTTATCCAATATAGAGGAGGACAATTAAAATATGATTAGGGGAAGTTAAATATCAGGGCAGCGAGGACTAATATTGTAGCTTCTTTGGCTGTCAGAGGATGTTATATATATATCAATACACAAAATATCCCCTGAGACTCGGATAAACACCCATTCACTCACTCACGTATCACACAATCTCCAGAACTATTAGATAGACAGGCTTGAAATTTGGCAAGCATGTTTCTTTTATTGATTAGAGAACCAATCAGAACGTGTTTTGTGGAAATCTCTTCCCATGGTTACGAAAAATTAAAAGATAAATATGCTTCCGTAATAATATTTAATTTACCGTAACTCTATATCATATTTGGTGTATGTATTATATATCAGATGAATAAAAGTTTTTAAGGTATATAAAAAGTATGATGCTTATAGGTATCCTCTTTTGATATTTATGAATTACTAATTATATTTTATGTTTCGGTAGCAATAATTAATGAGAAATAATTATAAAATGTATTCATTTGTATTGTCACAATACCTTTAATTGCCTAAATTAGTGCACTTTAAAATTTTTCTCCTTTCATGCATTAGTTCGTTATTATATATAATACTATTATTATTATTATTATTCATTATCTTGGAGCAAAACACCAAGTACAAGATTCATCGGTTAATTAGTAGGAACTGTTACGCATTGAAGCTCAGTTATTATGTATTAACGAACAGTTCAAAAGAATAACTCATTTCGAAATGGAAGATGTCATCCTCGTCATTGTCTTGGGATTTAAGAGTACGAGATTCGTAGCCAGTAGATTTCCTATTGTTTCAGAGAGCAACGCTAAAAAACAATCAACCATTCAATGACGAATGGGTGAATTCAGGTGACGTCATAGTCACGTGATAAATGAAATCACGTGTTTCCAGCCAATCAATGGATAAATTAATGTGATCTTTTGTCACATGATAAATGCAACCGCCTGTTCAATCAGTTTAATGCGCTTCACTATTGCCACCTTTTGCTTTTTACAGAAACTTTCTTTAAAATGTACATGTTTGTCAACATTAAAAAAAATAGTGTAGAATTTTTTATAAATTTGAAATAAATTTCTGATGAATCTTAATACGGGAATATCTTTACCCAATTATGAAATTTGAAATTGTATCTGAATTTTACAAATAGAAAAACAAGTACAAATGTTATGTTAATTTATAATTCAATGGAGAACACGTGATTATATTTATCATGCGATCGCCATGAATTTAGTCCATTAAGCTATCAAATATGAGAATATTTTATTTTTAATAAGGTGTCTTGTAAAAATTCGAGTATTGTCAAAGTCCCTGTTCCAAATTTGTAACAGATAAATAAATGCTTGATTTTCATGGAAATTAGTAACATTGTGACACATATGTTTGTTTATTACAGAGTGAGAAGAAATATTCCATAAATACGTATTTTGTTCACTTACTTTAATATTGAATATTAATAACTCATTTAGAAATACAGTATATCAGCGACAAAATGGAAATAATATAAAAATATACAGTACTTTTCCGTTTCGCTGGCGCAAGTGATAAAGTCACCAAAATTGATACAAATTGGCGCCAAACGGAATATTCCCGCGGGTAACCTTTTACCAGTACATTTTCAAAACAAGCGGTGGTCTTTTCTTATCAGTAACAACTTTTTCATAATACATCCAAAATCGATGAAAAATCTATGAGAACTAATATTCATTGATATTTTTTATGTGCATATTGTGCGTTGACGCCAATAACGCCAATTTTGCGAGATTTGCGCCGGTAAAACGGAAAAGTTCCGAATATACTTATCTATTTTTAGCTTTATTAAGCAAGGATATCATATTAATATCGGTACATTTTTTTATTTGAGAAAGTTATCCAAGTTTAGATATTATTTTTTAAAATTACGCGAAGATAGCCATAAAATATCTAGGACAAATAGTATATATCTGTATGTTTAAATTTAATGTTTAAGATAAAAAATGATACAAAATAATTTTAAATTATTTTTAAAAATACACTAATTTAAAATTTTGCTAGATTTTTTTAATTTTTTGAGAATAAAAATAAAAAAAAAACTTTCTAAAGGAAATGTATTTATTTATAAAATGTCAATAGGATTATGCACAACAAAACGTGCACAAGTTGCTTAAGTGTGAAATTGGGAACCCTACTGCTATTACAATAGAATTCTAACACAGCACTTAAAGTGGTTCGCATAACACGATTAAGTAATAAACTCAGTTAATTATAGAATATTATTGCCTTTTAAAGAACTGAAGTGAGAACAAATGATTGTATTGTCACTTTAAGAATTATTTTTATACATACACAACTTATTTCGGAAGAATAAGAATTATTGAAGTGCGTGAAAGATTTATTAACATTTTGTCAAGTCCTACTTTCAGTTGTTGAAACATTAACTGCATTAAGCTCTAACATTAAATGCCAAATCTAAATGCAACTAAACCGTCTATCTTCATGTTTCCCTCTAGGTCAAGGTGCAAAGACAAATTTCAAAACACTTTTTTTATCCGTTTATCTCATTTAATCGAAGAACACGCACGAGCGTAATTCAAGCGCGCAGTTTGTGTTGCCAACGGAACTTATTAAAATTGTCCAGATATGTGAAGCATTCCGTTCGAATTTTTTTCCTTTACTTCTAAATTTTTTTTTCTTCAGACGATTTTGCGGTAGAGAAGAACAAAGAGTTCTTGGCACTAATAATATTTAAAACGGAAACGGTGAATATAATCATAAATTTGCTTGTCCGTTTGACCGAAATACTTCTGTTTTCTATTGTTAAGACACACTGTTTTGTTTAAACTTGTGACTAGTAAACAAATCAGGCTTGCGCATCGAATTCATGGACGAAAACGATCCGAACGTGGCCTGAATTGAACATCAATAGAAAATTCTGAAGAATTTTTCTGATCTCACAAATGGTATAGCCATGAAAATAGTTTATGGCCGAGTGCAAAATAAGTAAAAGAAATGATCCGTCAAAACATCGATCGTTCAATTGTTAAAACTGAGATGTATTTTGGATAAAAAATTGTTTTGCTAACATGTAGCAATTTAAGAAAGTGTTTTATTTGAGATTTATTTTAAATTTATAACAGATAACGTAAAAGATTAATTTTTTTGAGTATTTAATATAATTACCATTGCTTTCCTAAGAGTAAGTTTCATTATTATACCTAGATTCATTTAAAATCTCAGTTTTGTTATATTCTAGTAAATTAAGCTTTTATTTCAGATAGAATTACATTGTCTATTTATTCAAAATAATATTAAACTGTATCGAATTTTTTCTTATTTATTGCAGTTAGAGATACAGGGTTATTCATAATTTCAACCGGGGTTCCGAAGAACTATAGTAAAAAAAGGCTAAGAAGAATACAGCAAAAAAAGAACATTTGAAAGAATACAGAAACAATTCTAGCTTTACTTATATGTTCTTCATAGGTGTTCTGTGAGTGAAACCTTGTTGACACGGCATGCATACATCAATGCAATAGTCCGGTTTCTACCAAAAAGTAACATTTCCAATACACAAAGAACATTTGAAAGAATACAAAAACCTTTCTAGTTTTATTACATACCTTATTGTTGTTCCGTTTGTGAAATCTTGGTTGCACGGTATACATCAGTGTGCGTAGTCCAGTTTCTACCATACTCTTCTCAACAGGATACTATCAACATTTTTGACAGCACGTGTTATCCTTACCATATTATCCCTGTTATCCAATAGCTTGGGCTTTTACATACTCGTAAGTCAAAGTTTTCGTATCTCCTTTGCTGCGTGATGTAACAAAACTGCCTGAGAAGATAACACGTGCTGTCTATAACGTTGATAATACCTTGTTGAGCGCAGAGTATGGTAGAAACTGGACTATCGCATTGATATATACCGTGCAACGAAGGTTTCACAAATAGAACAACAGTAAGGCATGCAATTAAAACTTGAATTGTTTTGTATTCTTTCAAATGTTCTTTTTTGGTCTATTCGTCTTCGTTTTTTTTACTTCGAAAACCCCGGAGGAAATTATGCATAACCCTACATTTTGAATTTTCTTTTTATGATTGGAACATTAAAAAAACTTACAGAATATGAGTAGATTCGCTACAAATGGTCAAAATTCATGTGACGTCATAGACACGTGATAAATGCAATCAGTTAATGCGCCTCATTGTTATCAATTTTTGTTTTTAGCAGAAACTTTCTTTTTTAAAAGTGCATATTTAGTATTTATTATTTTTTTATTTTATTTTTAAAAGTATAGATTACGTTTACAATAACACTTATAGGTTTAAAAAATGCACTTGATTTAAAAGTACCAGCATACTGTAAGAATTTTTTGTGAAAATGTTTTTGAGCAGTATTAACAGTTGAACTTACGTAATTATCAAATTTGAAATTGTCTCTGGATTTTACAAATACTACAAGTCTAATATCAGCTTTGAATTCAACGAAAAACACGTGATTATATTCATCATGTGACCTCCATGGATTTAGGCTATTATATTGTTTTAATATTCGGTAAGTTTGAATTGTTAGCATGGATATTTCTATAAACTGATGTACATTTGCAAATGTACAAAGCATTAATTTCTTAAAATAAAATTATAAAAATTAGAAGCAAAATCTCTAATTCAAATAATAAAAAGAAATGAAATTATATCGGCAAAACGTGCAACAGGTGAAACAGGTAAACTTTCATATACGAGTGGTTTTAGTTCTTATTGTTTCTATAATACGAAAAACTACAACAACAACAAAAAAAAAGAAATTCGAAGAATTAGTTTTTTCTTTGTCCTTATTCCAAATTAATTTGCAATTCTATCAATACCATAATAAACGAAAGAAAATATTATTCACTCAAAGGTCTCCAGATTTATTCAAACGGAATGGAATGTAGAAATAGCTACAATGGCTGTTGAGATTCATTGTTCCTAACTTTATTTTAAAACACTACAAGTTAAAATCGTCTGCATCAACTATAAATAATTAAATGTGAGAAAAACAACTGGCAATTGTTTTAAACTATAATATACAAAATAAATCGTTTGTTTCTATCCAAACAACTCGTACATAACAAGCTTTTAATTATTCATTGCCTTTGGCGATACTGACCAATCCTTATGAGGCCCAACCTATTACTCTCTTTCTATTCGCAGATTTTCGCACGATGAAAACACGGATTTGGCTACCCTGATCGATTTATCAGATCTCAATGTCAATTTATTTATGGAAAAATATTTAATTATTGACTTATATTGTATAAAAATATTTGCTGAGGTAAATTAATTTTAAAGTTAATTTAAATCTCAGAATTTAAGCCGTTACAGCCGTACACATATTTGAATTTTTTTTTTTTGAAATAGCAATAATTTGGAATTGAATTAATCCACTTTAAAAATAAAACGGGATGCATAACATATTTCTAATTGCTGATTTATTATTTAAGCAGTTGCAAATTTATATATTTACTTAATAATATAACTTCATCAGATTTAAATTGTTTATTCAAAATATAAGAGAAAAATACTTCTTATTTGCTTATTCATTCGCTAGGAATATTTTGCTTCATACTTAAAAATCGCATTAACACATTGCCAAATTCTTGTCAAAAAATGCAAAAGTTAATAATGTTTCATAGTAGTATAATATCGTTTAAATAAGATATTACATTTTCATCAAAGAATCTTCTTATATACGCATTTCATTTCAATTTATTTGATTTTGTTTAAATTACTTGAAAAATAAAAAAAATCGAATATTGCTGCTTGTAGACTTGATATTTAAGATTTGAAAGTTCAGAGAAGGTGAATGTTATTAATTATATTAAACATAGTTTTATTTTTTAAAATAATTTTTGTATCACCCTCCAGGGTATGCTACATACCAGATGAAAGACGGACTAAAATGTAAATAATTTTTTTTTAAACTCGATTATTTACAAACTTTTAGCTTGATAAGTATAACAAAAGTAAGGCGAGAGAGAAGTTATTACAACATTACTCCTCAAGACGGAACTTCT
Source organism: Trichonephila clavata (assembly GCA_019973975.1). NCBI lineage: Eukaryota > Metazoa > Arthropoda > Arachnida > Araneae > Nephilidae > Trichonephila > Trichonephila clavata. The sequence continues at coordinate 88,741 of BMAO01007501.1, read as the reverse complement.
ATAGTGTTTTCGTAATTTCCCACCAGGCGGAGACCTTGTAATCGAATTCCTCAGCTCCAGGTTAGTTGATGTTGATACTATGAGCGTGTGATGAGGTGAATTTTGTTCGTGTGTTCAAAAGAAAAATAAATGCACCAAAGATGAAATCACCTATTTTGATGTGTTTTGAAAAATTCCGAATCTCATTACAGTGGTAAACTGGATGAGAGGTAAACAGCCAACAGAATAGGAAGAAAATTTTAAAAACTTGGAGCTAGGTTATTCTTTGTTGTAGAAAATACTCTATGTTCAGAACAGATGTTCCCTGAGTTATACTTATATTATTTTCAGGTCTAACAAAAAAATTTTAAATCGTATTAATTAATTCGTGGCAGTTGTTGAGGAATGAGTATAGGCTTGGTTCTTGTAAATTCACATTTATTAAATTGCGTTGAAACCACAACATCAACATAAAACAAACAGGGCAATACAAAGCAAGACATTAATACGCATGACTTACATGGCATTCACAAAAGTAGCATTTGTTCGCTCCACATATCTCGTCTGTTTCTAGTCGTGGTCAACCGGAAGCTACTAAAATCACATGATTTTCAGTACAGGTTTTTCTGATTGGTTCGAATACGTGGGTGATGTAAAGTTGCATCATCCTGTTATAAAAAAAGCTGAAGTTTCAGTTTTGGGGAGATAAGGTTACGGTTATTGCCCTTTAGGTGGGCAAACAAGAAACGAATTATCATGCCAAGTCAGAAATCGACTTCCAAGTGTTGTGCGGGCGTTATAAGCAAAGATGTACAGACTTGAAATTTGGTAATAATATTTCTCTTTTTTAAAGTAAAAATTGCCAATTAATGGGTTGGGAGAAGTCGACGAGGGCGTATTAAAAATTCAAGTCCTGTTCTTTTTACAAAAAAAAGTTGAGAGCTCTAATTTAATTTTTAATACAATAGAAAGCTTAGTGCTAAAAGATTCAAATATCAATAACTTGAAAAAACATATATACTCATATATTATCATGAAATACCCAGGAAAGTGGGTGGGTAACGGCTAGTATATTATAAAGTAAGGATTACAAAAGAATTGGTTTTTCTTTTTACTCTGATAGATATGTTAGTTAATTTATTTTTAAAAAATTGATAATTTTCGTATATCTGACTTTCATTACTCTTAAGAAGTATCAATACATTTTAATAGTAATACATTTTCGTTTTACTCTGATAAAAATGCTAATTTATTTTTAAAAAAGTAATAATTTTTTTTATATCTGACTTTTATTACTTTTAAGAAATAGCAGGACATTTTAATTGTGTTCTAAAAATTTACCAAGTATGAATTTAATTCGGATATGAACTCCTTTATCTGATATGATATTTCCACAAGGTAAATCAGTACACTTATCTCAAGCCTGTCGTTTAAGCAAATAAAAGAAGCAAAAAACCGTGCCTTACTTTGATTCACGAAAAATTTAAATATCTGATAAATGGAAATAAATTTTTCTATCCGGTTCTACAAATCTTTTGGCCTTCCTCTTCTTCTATTATCTACCACGTGCGAATATCGTCAAGGTTATCTCAACCAGAAGTTTTATTATTTTTTGTCCACGCTGGCCCCTTGCATCCTATTCCTCGAATCAATAGATCGTTAGAACAGAGCAGCGTCGATTGACCATTGTTGACTGAGCGACTTAACAGGAGAGTGTTTTGGTCAAAGCGGCGAAATGCTAAAATAACGGAAGTCGTTTCTTGGTTGGGTTGAAATGGCTTCCGTTTTCCCTTACATTTCACGGAAATCATATGAGCACATTTTATTTGTGAAATTGAAATACAGTTATTACGAAATTAAATGTAGAATTAAAAAAAATTTAGACATATTTAGTAAAAAAAATTATTATAATAAAAGCTCCTGAAATGATATAAAGTTTGTTTGGATGGAATTGTATTTTTTATTATTATTTTGCATTTTTATTATTATTGAAATTGTAATTTATTATAAATGTGCTATGTTTATTCATTTATATACTATACTTAATTTCTGTTCAATTATTATTATTTACAATATCTATTTCATATGTATTTTCTGTAAAATAAATAGTTTAATTCTTGTGCCTTTTACATACGCCATCGACTGTATTTATCTTTTGCGTGATGGCAACATGTTGTTTTGTTTTGAGTTTTTTGTGTAATGTTATCTGAGTAGAATATTCAGTTGCTGTTCTGTCTTTCGTTAGAAGAGGTTCTCGCCGCACGAAGCTGCTGGCATTTGTCTAAATCTTTTAATGCTAAATTAAAGTTATCGTTTAAAGCAAGAGTCATCTTTTAGTCCCGTGTGGCGGACAAAGTTTGAAATTTTTAAATGAAAGGTTAATAAATTGCTTGTGTGAAAAATAAACGTACAAGTGAGTGATTATTAGCATTATAACGAAACCCGAGGGCTCTTGCAGAATACCCAAGGGAACTGAACTCATCCGAAAAGGATTTAGACCTACAAACCGGTTCCCCGAAAAACAACCACCCCCACGTTCAGTCTTTATAGAACAAAATCTTAGTTTACATTTTTACAGGAGCTTTGATAAAAAAAAGTATAACGTAATCATATCGAATTAGTCCAAATTTGATCTTACGTGTAGTAAGTATTAAGTATATTTTAAAATTAACCAATAATATATTTTAAAAAGCATATGAATATAAAATAATTAAAGTAAAAATAATATAGTAGTTGTGACCTTGATTTATTCACGCGAATCAGGTTTAGGAACTATATATATATATATATATATAGTACCTTTGCTAAATTATAGATATTAAATGCATTTTTCCATTCGAAAGCTTCTCAAAAACTTTCATTCATTTACAAATGCTACTACCTTCATGATTCAAAGCACGTATATATATAAAAAAAGAAATTCTTTTTCACGTGGATGTTAATTTGTGATCAGCTGCCGGCATATTTTGGTGTTTTATTTTTCATTTTGATTCTTTTCAAAGTCAAGGCATTGGTATCATTTTTTTAAAAAACGTGAAATGTTTTATTTTAATACTGCTGATGTGTTTTTTTAGTATGAAAGTTAGGTATTTTTTCACTGAAGTGGCGTCCATATGTTAATGAATCATTTGTAATTACTCATGTAATTACTCATAAGAATCTAAACACTATAATATATAAATTAGCATAAGTACTTGCTTGTATCTTTGTTTTTCTTGAATTTGAAATTTTAGTGTGGCTTTTAAAAACTTATTTGGAATGAAATTTTTATCAGATAGTATATTAAAGTAGACACATGAAATAGATTAGCCTTAGAAATATTGTACATTATTGATGTAACTACTCTTAGTATATATGAAATCAATTTAAAGAAACTTTTTTTACTCTGGCTATATTTTAAAACTCGAAATTTACTTTAATTTTTTCTTTTTTTCTGCTTCACAACCTTTACTATAGTGAGTTTCCTTTTTGAAAATTATATTAAATAAATAACACCATTCAAAATCAGGAAATTCTCCCTTATTGCATCTCACATATTATCACACATTGCATTTGTTTATTTTTATTGCCATTGCTTAGCTGTCACTTTGAAATGTTAAATTTTAGTATTTTTTGAAATAAAGAAATTACGAATGTCTTTTTTAACCTAACTGGCTTGCCTTTTTCAATTCTTACTATTAGTTCACACTCTCTCTATATTTATCTTGTTCAAATTTTCAATCGTTAATAAAATGCATTTTAAAGCACTCAATCGAGCTGAAATTTTATATACACGCTTATTTTGGATGACAATACAGTACTTTAATTATAGTTAATAAAATTAATTGATTAAATCTAATTATTCAAAGAATTACAGATACAGCCACGTTGGCATTATTTTTGGCGACTTCAGTCAAAACTTGAAATGGCTTTTTTCTCACACATTTTAAAGCGCTCATTTGAGCTAAAATTTTCCATACACTAGTGCTTTAGGTATCAATACGATAACTTTATTATAACTAGCTAAAATGTTTGACTGAAAATTAGTTTTTAAAAGAATTACAGATACAGTCACGTTGGATTCATTTTTAGCGGCTTGGGTCAAAATTTTAAAAGATTATAAACGTCAAAATTACCTGCGGCGATTAGTATCCGCCTATATGGCGCCACACTAAACAGTGATACCAGCTCCTGGGGATGTACTAGCTCTGCAATGGTAAAAATACCAATCCGCATCCCCATTGGATGTAAACTTTTCATAATTCAGTTATTATTCAAAAAAGGGCATCTCTCCATACTGACTGTTTCCATAAAATGACGCATATTTAGTGTGGCCCCTGTACCCGAGTAGTCAGGTAGCAAACTAGAAGCTAACTGTGTTTCTTCAAAGTCGTGGGTTCGAGTATCACTAAAGATCTGCCGTGTAGGAGCAACCAATGCTATATTTATAATCAATCTGCCAATATCTACTATAGACTTATCATGTACCATAGTGTGTTCAAATTAAAATCGGCCTCTCTATGTTGTCCACTTCTATAGGTTGCAAGTTGTCCGCTTGGGGATTGTGGTAGTCGACTTAATATTACTTTAATCTGTATAATTTGACCGATCACATTCACTTGTTTGAGGGTGGGGGGTAGGAATTTTGTTATTTAACAGTGTTGTTTTCTTATTTTATTTTTACTGTAGAATCATGTATTCGCGTCAGATTGACCACCTGACCAGAACATCTGCTCATACACCTCAGCACCCAAGGTCACGAAAACTGAGGAGGGTACAGTATGCCTTGGTTCTTATGGGCTGTTGCTCAAATGCGTTTAATTTTTAGAATCTTGTATTATATATAACATTCTATTGTTTATCGAATGTTGTGTGATGGAGCTTTTCAACTTAAAAAAAATTTGTACAAAATATACATAGGCACTTCAAAAGTTATTGATAAAAAATGTGCAGAATAACAATTTAATATTTAATAGTTTAAAATTATTCTCTATTCTGTATTTAAGACACAAATAAGATTCACATGTCACACACCTGATAATGCAGGGAAAGTCCTTGGAAATAAAATAATTTTCTTGCAAGTAGCATAGTGAGAATGTGTTTGTATAAACTGCATGAATTTATGTATATATATATAGAGAGAGAGAGAGAGAGAGAGATTTTTTTCCACTTACTCCATAAATAAATATAAAAACAAGTAATATAAAAAAATTTTAACTCAATTCCTATTTTTAATAGATGAATAGAAAGTATTTTATTAACGATTGAGAATTTGAACAATATATATATAGAGAGAGAGGGAGAGAGTGAACTATATATAATAGTAGGAATTGAAAAAAGAGCATGGTTTGTATGCATTGTTGTAACAATGCACACCCGGTTTGGCTAGTTTGGCTGAAAAACCGGTTTTCGACGCCAACTTTTGTCATTGTTATAACAATGGAGACAAATCTAAGTTGGCGTCGAAAACCGGTAATTAATTTAATTTAATTAATTAGCCGGTAATTAATGAATTAATATTTGAAAAAAACTATATAAACATCAAGTGTCATCCACTACAAGCTTAAAAAAATTTATTTGCACTTGTGATTGGATGAATAGAAAGAATTTTATTAACGATTGAAAATTTGAAAAATATAGATATAGAGAGAGTGAGCTAATAATAGGAACTTAAATAAAACTAATTGATTGAAAGAGAAGAAATACAAATGTATAAATTTTTAATTATTTTCTTTGCGGGAATTTACTGTTTTAAGATTATTTATTATACTATTTATTCGCAATAAAATTATGCATGAAAATAAAATTACACTACAAATAGGAGGCGTATGTTATTTGAGTAGTTAGTCTTTTGTTTGTCAGTATAGCTTAAATATAGATATTTTTAACTTATGGGAGATGTTTTTTGCCCTTTGGAAACGACTTTTCTTTTTTAACCGTGAAAATTTACGAGTGGGATTTGGAATGTTCTTTATTATTGTGGAGCTTACATTGTAAAAATTGAGCTGGAATAATTGATGACGAACATGAAGTTTCAAGGCATCATATTTTTTATTCATTCAAAATAGTCTGCTTATTTAGCAAACTGTGACGTAAATGAAATGCATTTGCGTCAATAATTTGCATACGACACTCTTATTTTCATTGATTGGAGGCTTTTAAATCATCGCTATTAATAGATTGAAATCTCTGGTTTTATATCAATTATAATACTTGCAAAGATGGATAGTCATTGAAGGTACCATCATAGAATGACATTACAATTATTATTAGATGAAGTATTAGAAAAAAATCTTTTTAGAAAAAGATGAATCTATTATTATCAGAAAAGTATCATTTTTCTCTTTATTGTTACGAAAATGAGTTATTCAAGAAGTTCAAGAACAATTTAATAAAAAAAATAGTACTCATGTTAGAAATTTATAAAAAGTATTAATAAACATAAATTATTTCATTAATAAAAATAAATTACTTACTATTATTTTTAATATAAATTTTTCCATTTATGCAAAACATTTACGTTGAAGCCTAAAAAATGATTTATATATTTTTTTATTTATTGAAAAGCTCTTAATAATAATTATATATAGCTGTTTAATAAGGAAATAAAGATGTGAAACAATCCATGAAGAAAATGATTCCTACTCTAATAAACATCCTCATATAAGATCTAAGTCAAATAAACATGTTACTATACAAAAGCTAAAAAGGGTGTTGTTCAAGCTGTAAGGTATTTAAAAACAAATAAATATAATTATCTGTGAATTATGTTTAAGAAAGAAATGTTTTTTTTTTTTTTAAAAAAAAAAAAGTAAAGAAATTAATTGTATCAATTCGAATAATCAAAAGTAATTTAAACTAATTTGATCGGTTCGCTACTCGTTTTTGGCGTGATTTTGAAATCGCGCCAAATCTGTCGTTGGCGGCCAGTAGAGAACTGAAATGTTAGCGTCTCAACTTGGCAAAATTTTACAACTATCTGGCGGGAAAATCCTTAGCGTACCAATATGAAATTAGTTCTAATCAATTAATTAGTTATATTAGGATTCTAATTTATAATGTATTTGTGCTAGAATTTCAACGAACAAGTTAAGAATTCAGTGTAAACCTATAAAATAACATTATAAGTTATCTATATAAAAGGGTTTTAGAAATTTCTATTGATGTCTAAGAATTTTAATGTGTAATTAACTATTATATCGAAAAAGATTTAATACACCATGGGCACAATAGAAATATATTCATGAAAAATCTACTGCATTAACAGATCTGTGAAATGAACTTTAACATCATGAAAAACTTAGAAACAACAACTTCAAAACTCTAGGAAAAGTTTTAGATGTGTAACGTATCATCTATATTAAATAGAAAATGCGCATGAAAAAAATAACAATAGCTAAGTATTTTGCGCACTTATGTTATTTGCATAGTTCATTTTGTTGACTACGTAATTTTTATTTCTCGAATAATTATTTTATTAAATAAAAATTCCTACTAAAATAAATATTTGCATAATATCCGTTACATTTTTATCAGTATCTTATTAAAACAGCTACGGCACACAATCGGTCTTAAGATATAATTACAATTGATGAATGTTCGGCACCTAGCCTTCGCCATCAACTTGTCACCGATGTCCCCAAACAAGTTTGAATCCTAACATCTTGTTTTAATTATCCTTTGGATTTATTATGCGACTTGTCGAAAGATGATGCATCATCAACAACTACATAGTTATGTAAATTCAATAATTTCCTATTTTATAGGTATTTCTAGCCTTATGTATGTTAGAAGGAGACTTTTACAGTAAGAAATAAAAACTATATGTTCTTTCATTTTTTTCCCTTTGAAAATAAGTAAATATCACAATATTTTTAGTTCATTTTTTATAACACATGTGAATTATCTTACCAGTTAGAATACATGTGGATCAATGAACATTCTCTAATTATTTATTTCTGCCCTATTTGGAGGTATAACTAAAAGAATCAAATCGCTTCGTAATTCCGAATCACCTCAGATGATGAGGTCCACATTTGAGTAACACCCCACTTTTTGTACTCTTGCCATGCTTTTCATGAATTGTGAGTCTGCAAGCTGTTTTCCCAACCCATTGAACACATATGCTACACATGGGATATACGTATTGATAAGATATATAATCAACAAATCTTATTCAAATGCACGAATATTTTATTATTTTTTTGTTTGAAAATCTTTGGAGTTAAATAATTCATTTGCTGTAATTTATTACTTTTTATGTAATGCGAAATCTTTTTCTAATTCGTAAAAATGTCTCGTTTAGACTTAAAGGTTTATAGAAATTAATATCGACAAAAATGTTAATTGCTAATAAAACATTTTATTTGCTGTTGTTTAAGTTAATTAATACATTTTAAAGCACATACACATATAACTACATTTTTTTCTACTCGTAATATTTTAAAATCATCTCTAATTCATATTTAAACTAATCCCTAACAAAACCATGTTTAAAAAATATTATTCAGCAATTAATGTAATTATTGATATCAAAATATTTTTAACGAATAATGAAGAGAGAGATCCAGATCATCCAGAGATCAATTTTTGTCCTTTTTTTCCAAATTTTATATAACCCGCTGTGTTACTGTAATGAAACCCGAAATCAAATTTTTGAATTTAAAATATGACTTTTTAACCAAAATGGCACTAAAACAAATATATTTATTTCAGAATTTTAGAATTGTTTTCTCTTAAAGAAACTCCAGTCTCAAGCTTAAAAATAGGAATATCGTTTTTCGAGCTTTTTCATACTCTTAGCAAGCTGTTTTTTACTAAAAGATGTGTTGTTAAGCTAAAGGGAATCAAAATTTAACTATAGAATAGTTCCTTAAGGCCAAGCTGATGAATTGTTAAGGAAGGGCTATGAAATATTTTTCCACTAAGTCTTTTTTATTTCACTTTTAATTTATGCTTCAACCATTTTCATCAATAATTTACTCAGAATTGTAGACAATATTGTTCCCTTGCGTAAACAAAGGTGAAGTTATAGAATTCACCCTCCTCCCATTGATAAAAGTATTGTTTTTACCAAAGAATTTACATCTCGACGCTTTCGTCAATGTGTTTTCTTAGAATGTAGCACCCCCCCCCTTCCATAAGAGATATATATTGATGCACGCTATTGATACAGTAATACCCCGAAATTACACGATAAGGAGGGGAGGGGGGGGGCGAGTCATAAATTTCACATGTTATTTGGGTGTAGAAGGTTTCATAAAAAAATCTCTTAAGTAGTCTGCCGACTCAAAGATTTTTTTCTACCGCAAAATTTTCTCGTAGCATGTTGATAATTTTTTCTTTTAATTCCTTGTTTTGTTGAAAAAATATGTTCTTCTTTGAAACTACCAACTGTCATTCGATCTTCTGATTGAACTGGGTCTAAAGACTCAAGTTCTTCAATGTCTTGCTCATGCATTTCTATGAGCTCATCAGTTACCAGCTCCTGATTGTGGGAATCCAGTAGTTTGTGAAAGTCATCACACTTTCCGCCTCTTAATTTATTTGCTAATTTCTTCTTCAATCGAATTACCAATTTCATCAGGGTCCGGCACTGATTCTGCCTGAGTTTCAATGATAAAAAAAAAGAAGAAAAAAAAAGGATGAATCGACGAGATTTGAAAATCGCATAACTCCGAATTCGCGTAAGTCGATGTATTTATGTATTTAGGGATTGTAATACCAGTATACAGGGATACCGAATACCGGTATATTGAGCCATTTGTACAATTTTGTAATACCGGTATTCACAAGCTTAAATACCAGTTTTTCAGTATTTACTAGAAATTTTTTAAATTGTCCCCACTATATGTTCAGGCATCACCAACCTAGAAAAATAGTATAATTTTTTGTTTTATGTCTCCCTAAGGGGTGAAATTAATTCGACTGTGAATATAAAGTTGCATCGTGTATTCAAGAGAAGTGATAAAATATGTGAATTATTCAAGGAGGTGGGCCAAAACTATTCTATTACAGCTCAGAGCGATACTGCACACGCGCAGGATTCATAGTCTGATATTCGTATCTGCCAAAACAAGATTTTAGTTGTGAAGAAAGTGTGTAATATTTCAATATTTTTTAATTGAGGAGTTTGTTATCCACATTGTATTTGCATATCATACTTGTACTTACGTATCATCATGATTTTATAAATGAAAATGAGAAAGAAGAAAAGAGACTAACCAATTCAAATTTCATTAAGTGTATTGTAAATTTTCTAAAAACTTTTTACCCACAAACCTTATCTACATTTAGAAGAATTCGGTACAGTTATCACTCAAAGATTATTATGGCGCTAACGTCGATAGTGAAAAACAAAAATTAGAGTTAGTGGTAGCTAAAAAAATTTCAACAAACCAAAATACAATACAGTAATCAGCTATATCCAAAACCATCCGACGATAAATCGATTTCTTTGAAGATGAGAGATTTAGAGGTAAATACTTGGAAAAAGTAAATCGCGTACTGCTAACAATACCACTTAGCGTAGATACCGAAAGAGCGTTTACGACAGCGCAATTTTTGCCCATAATTACGTTCCAGGCTTAATGACGGCTCAATTAATGCATTACATTTTTTAAAGGTCACATTTCAAAAAATTGTAAAAGCACCACATACTGAATAATGATATTAACACTTTTTTGTGTGATTAAAATAAATAAGGTGTTCCTTTACTTTCACGTGATTTTTTTTATACTGCTATAATTTAAGAATTGCAAATAATTTTTTGTGATATTTACACTCTAATAAAACGGGCAAATGAAGCAAAGAAGCACCTGTATTCTAACTTCTTCTATTGCTTCTATTACCGTTATTAATACCGGTATCCCCCCGATATTAAGATCCAAAAAATACAGAATACCGCGGTATTGAACTTTTGATCTGATACTGCAATCCCTAAATGTATTGTTATAAATTGAAAGACATAACTAAAAATATTTTTTTTGTCAAATTGGAGCACAGTCAAAATAGATGCTGAGAAAAATCTCAAATACGCAAAGTTTTTAATGAGTGTTACTCATCATCTCTCCTTTAGTATTCACAGCACGACATTTCAGCTCCACTTACTCATCCAATGGTAATTTCCTCAACAAGACCGATAAGATCGGATTGCTATCCTAATCTTCACCAAATCTAATCTCGGAGAAGATGACTTAGCGGATTAAGGAATGACCCCGAAACTATTCGGGTTTTCCTGATTCTGAAGGTTCAAACCGCAAGTCGGGTCAGATGGTAGAGATCTCACATGTAAGATCTTTTCCTTTTCTTCATTTGCAAAATCGGAAACCTCACCCTAAGAAAGTTGCCAAGGTTAACTACTTGAGGGCTTTTCCTGTAGGCCTACTTTGAGAGAAAGGTACTATTAGACACATTTTATTTATTCCTTTATTTTTTTGCTTAGAGATTCGATAACCAGGTGTGGGCTTTTATTTCCGGCTTATACGTTCAAGGTACTTAATAGCCTTGAGAATTGCTTTGAGAAAGTTGTATTAGGGCCGGATTATTATGAGGGCTAGTTTGCTTACAGAAGGCCTTCGAGTTTTTATTTATTTTAAGACGATAAAACAAATGCAAATATTTTAGCATGTTTATGTAAGCTAGAGAGAAAGAAAGATGAGTTAATGTTTTGAATCTTCATAGAAAAATTTTTTCAAGGGCAATTTAAATAAATGGCTTATATAAATGACAACTCTAAAACTTCTATTTACATTTTTAACCATTATAGTTGTATGGGGTTTTCCCTTTTTTATTATTACTTCTGTTTCTTTTAGCATTTGTTAGAGTTTAGATGTTTTGAATCATTTTTTAAAATTTAGTTTTGTTTACGTGTAAATATATAAATACTAACCAAATAAGCTGGTTCAGAATTAAATTAAGATTCATGTAATGCAGATCTAAAAAAATTGTTAAGTAGTTTTCTAAGTAATGTATCCAGATGAGAGTTTATCAATTATTTCATTATGTATATAATTTATCGGATTAATATGTAGTTTTGAAAAGCATTGTGTAGCTCGTTTTTGAATAATTAGTTTTTAAAAAATATTGTATTTCATGTGATTTTTACATATAACAATGTATTCTTCTTTATAATTTTCTGCTTCTACTTAATTTGACCTATAAAATATATTTTTAATAGTCCATTAAGATCTATTACTACATACATATAATTATTGTTATTAAAACAATTTGGAGATAATCATTTAGAAAAGCTATAAGAGGCAAAAATAATTAAATCTCATTAATATTTAACAGAATTTGGTTAATATTTAATAATATTTTAAGATGTTTCACAATCCTAACCATCTTTCATGCATACTAACTTAAGAATCATTTTAATTATATGTTAAAATTTGAAAAAAAAGTAATTCTATATTTATTTTGTCAGTACAATTTTATGGTAAGAATTTTTTTCGAAAGAAACTATATAATGGTATACATCAAATAAGTAATCCCTAAGCAGTAATAAGTAAAACACAATTTCAAAGGAATATTATTGTTCCTTAACAAATACTTATTAGTTACTTATAAACGCAAGATTTCACTACAATCTTTGCAATAGTTAGCAAAATAATTCTTGAAATTGCTTGCATGTTAAATATGTCAAACTAAGGTTTAAAATTATTGGAAAAAGGAGCGAATCAAAATAAAGAAAGAAATACATTGGTTTTTGAATATATTGATCGAATAAATATAAACAATTTTAGAGGTTTTTCCAGTTTCATATAATGAATTTAAATCTAATGTATAATGTATGAACATAACAGTTAGAACACAAAAGCGAGGATTATGAGTTTAAATACAAACGATTATAGAATTATTACAGCTCTCAGGCCATCTCTATGTAACCCATAAAAATTGTTTAATATAATTTCAATAAAATTAAATGAATATTTATTTGCGTAATATAAAGCAATTTTTTTAAAAATTGAAATAAATATATTGAAAGAGAGATATGTGTAAGAGGTGCTTTTGTTGAAAAATTGCTGAATGATGTAATTTCTCATGTAATAAAAAATATCTATTGCAATCTGATAAAAAGATTTAAGGATTTATTTATAAAAATGTTTTTAAATTCTTATCTATTTTCTGATATACAGTTTTTGAGCTCATATTCTCTACAAAAACATTAATTCAAAAACTATATCGTCACTCAATATTTCGAACATTTTCATATTCCAAGTTCCACGTTAGCTCTTCCGACATGTTTTTTTAGTTTCTAAATATACTCTTTCCTCAAAGGAAACTATTCCGATTCTAAACAAATGTATATTTTTGATGTTTTCTATGTCAAACAGAAAAACTGCAAACAATAGAAGACTGAGACCAAACTAGAGAACATCGCGTTCTATCTTGTTGCCAAAACTAATTTGAACATTCTCTAATGTGTCGTTGCCTTCCAGCAATTTCTAGTTCAGTGTTTGGCAACAGCTTCACACCGCTTGGTTGCACTTGAATAATCTTCTGGGAGACAAAAAAAATTGCAATGATGGAGCTCAGTAGCCAGAAGGTCAGTTTTGATATCACAATTTGGGAATATTACTCTAGTTGTTTGGTTTCGATAGCCATTGTAGGGGATCAATTTTTTACTTATTTTTAATCTTCCGTTCTGGATACTCAGGGTCTGTTATGATTCCATTCACAGAAAGTTGGTATTGTGTTATTTATGACTTGACAATCAGTTTTTATGTCTATTTCATGCACAATTTAAAAACTGTGACAGTACATATTTGTCCTTGTTACAGCAAATATGTTTAATAATAACACTCTTATACACACAAAGTATGTTGATACATCTTTTTTTCCTAGAATTTTAATTGCGGATCTGAAATTATTTTTGCTATTGAACCACTGAAAGATATTTACAAAACTCAATTGTTTTGATTCTCTAATTGATAAGCATGGAAAATTCGCTCAATAAAAAGATTTATAGAGAATTTCCAATTCCCCTCAAAAAAATTATTCGTTACAAAGACGTCTCTCATAAATTTACTGACTGTGAAATTTTTTAGATTTGCAATAAAATTTTCAAAATGTTGAGTCTGTACTTCTAGGTGGATTGTCTTAGTACACTCTCACACATATAGCCAAAATGTATGACATTAAACTCAATGGATGAATAACTTCACACATAAACACACACATGTAGTCTTAGATAAGGGCATCAAGCTCAGAGGCTAATTTGGGCCAAGCATACAAGGTTTAACTTTAGATAAATCGCAAAAAAAAAAAATCAATATTTATAGAAACATAAGCTTATTTCGAATAATACATTATAATAAATGTGTATAAAAGAACAAAAAAAATTTTGATATTTTATTATATATTATTGTAGGCCGATATACTGGAAGGGCTGCAAAAATGTTCATTGTGGGCCACATGCGATCCGCGAGTTTGACACCCTGGTCTAAGGGTTTGCAATTAGGTCACTGTTGTCTTCTTATTCTGATCTTATCTGTCTGCTCTTAGCTTATTCTGTCTTGTTACATTTCTGTTTGCCGATTAGTTTTATTATGACATGTATTGCCTACTTGATCTGTGACCCTTTTAATAATATTTTATAATTATATTTTTCCTTCTGGAGCTTGTTGACAGGAGTCCACTCTTCATATCAAGGAGTAAAGGATAAGAGTACGGATTATTCTTTTCAATCACGTTATTTTATTCTTTTTACAGCGTAAAATCTTGAATGGTTTTAAATGTAACTCTACGTTGAATTAAAAGAAAAATTAAAAATTCATGGTTTGTTGGGATTTGTCTGAAAAGTCTCTAAAAGCATCCACGTTGTTAAAAAATAAAACTGAACTGCTCAAGACCACCGCGTATAGTAAACTTTGAATTTAAAAAAAAAACGATTTGAATATCATGGCAAGATTTAAAAAAGATTTTTTTCCAATTTTCTTTTAAAAATTATCTAAAAAAAGGATCGTAAATTATTTTTTATATGAAAAAAGTGATTCAAACCAAAAAAATTAATATTTTCTTTCATTTGGAATAATTAGGAAAATGTTTACTCCCCCCCCCCTTGTATGTGATTTCATACATTTTCCAAAAGCTACACAAACATAAACAATAACACTTTTATATGTTAATTATTCCTGTTCGTTGTGTAGTTTACAATGGTTAATAATGTACATAAAAAAAGTTCTTGCCGTGGAAGGAAATTATATAGCATTATATCTTTCCCTTAATCTTGTTCGATTGCCCAAATTAATTTTAATGACTTTATTTTTAGCAAGCCAATTATTTTTAATGAGAGAATCCTTCTTAGTTATATTTTACATTTGCTTTATATTTTAAGCAAATATTGTTTTTTATTTGCTTTATATATAAAATTGCAATGTATAATTCTTTTTTTTTTTATTTTTCGAAATTAAATATCTTAAAAAACATATCGTTATGATTTTTCAGCAACCATATAAATATAATAAAATAAAATTAGTAAAATTATTTGATATATTTTGTCAAGTTATTTTTGTAAAGATTGTTTTGTAAAATAATAAAAGTAAATGCATGTATTATTAAAAAACAAAAAAAATTAGTGAAATCTGGATAATATATTTTCATTTTAGGCATAAATGTATGAAATTGAATTTCTTAAAAATCTACATTTTAAGATATCTGACTACATTCGGAACAGTAATTTCGCAAAAGCGCATAAATGAATAATTTTTTGGATATTTAGTGTCAGCTGAATTAGAATAAACATATAAAATTGTCTTAAGAATATTATTGCAATAAAAAATTATTTAAACGTAACTTTTTGTCAAAAAATGAAGAAAAATGTCATCTTAGAGTGTTTTTTTTTATGGAAAATTTTCGTATAATGATATTTTACCTATGTATAGCCAGAACTTTGAACCGGATCTGAACCGAAAACTGCAAACCGAAAAAAACCGTTATTTTGGTTGGAACGAAAAAAAATAATTTTATTTCGGTTTGACATATTTTTTTTCATTTTGTTACTGTAACAAACTTTTATCAATGGTTTCTAATTTAATGTCAAACATATAATTATCATCATTAAGTGTATATTGTTTCTCAATTTACTGTTTTGATTTTCACTAGTACTTTTCAGTTTCATTTTCGCATGAAACTACTTGTATTAGACAGATTTGATTCAGTTGAATAAACTATAAGCATAAATGATTCTTTAAGAAAAATTATCATATAGTGTACCAATTCAAAAAAATTAAAATCTACTAAATTTTGATAGAATCGCATTTTTTGTTTTGGCGGCGATGAAATATGCAAATCATTAGCATTACAGCGCAGACGCACATCACGGGTGACCGTAGAGCCCCCCGCAAGCGTTATATAAAGGGAGAACAGATTGGCGATTTGAAATACGGCAATTGTTTTTGTTTTCACGTGATTTTTTTTGCGTAAGCTGTTTACCTATGCCTCGAGAAAGACATCTAGCGCCTTTTGACTAAGTATCTGAATACGACCGAGTAAGAATAGTAGCCTATAGGGATTGCGGATTATCCTTCAGAAAAATAGGTCAACATGTTAGACGAAACTTCGCAACTGTGATGTAGATATGTCATCGCAGGATGGAGGAGGAAAGGATGGACCGATGGGGCCAATCGCACCTACCTCGTTGCACCACTATCCGTGATGACAGGCGGATTGTACACATGGCAGTGATGGATCGCGCATCCACATCGCGAACCATAGCACAACAGATTCATTTTTTTACGCAGCATTCGGTTTCCACTCGTACCATTCGACGCCATTTGCAGCAGAGTGGAATGTCCGAAAGGCGTTGCTTCTCCCCTTGACTAGAAACTACAGGTGTTTGCTCCACCAATGATGCCATGAACGATGGACATAGACAACGGAATGGATGAAGAACCCCGCTTCTGCCTGCAACATCACGATGATCGGATTCGAGTTTGAAGACACTGTGATGAGAGGTTGCTGAATCGTTCCGTTATGCATCGCCGCACTGATCTTGCACACGGTATCAGGGCTTGGGTGGTATTTAATTTCATTGCAGCTCCCTCTAATACGCATTGCCGGTACACTGAACAGTTAGCGCTACATCTCTGAGGTGTTGGAGCCCGTGATTCTCCTATACATTGAGTGCTTGCCATCAGCCATATTCCAACAGGATAGTACGCGACCACACGTGGCACTCAATGTTTAAGAGTTTTTCTTTACTCATCAGATTGAATTGCTTGCTTAGCCTGCTTTTTCTCCCGATCTACCACCAATCAAAAACCGTGCTTACACAACGACTGGCCCGGGATACACCATCCGCTGCTACATCAGATCAACTTTGGAAACCGCATAGACTGCCTTACCCCAAGGATACATAAAAGCATCTTTTATTCTATGCCGAGGTGTGTGGCAGCGGTTATAGCCAACAATGGCGGCTACACTAACTACTGGCATTGTCATCATCCACACGTCATAAGAGGCTGCAATTTTAATCGCTTGATCTTTGTACAACATGTTATCTGCCAAATAAATTTCATTGTGATATTATGTGGTCTTTTTAGGTGTTGCATTTTGTGTGGCCCGTAGTGTCTCTAAGACTTCAACACAGAGCCTGATCTACCATCTTTGATATATGTAGTTTAGACGTGGATTCATTAATATTTTCCTACGCAATTCAGAAAAGAGAAATTTTTATAAAAAAACATTGTTTTTTTTAAAATTGATATTAACTGTGAAAAAAATTTTAATATTTCCAGTGACACTAAATAACAAAAAAATTATTTGCTTATATGTTTTTGCAAAATCACGATTCCGAACCTAGTCAGTAACCTCAAATAGATCAAAAAACCAAATGACCTTGAATTATTTATTAAGTATTCCTTATTATCGTTCAGTTAATAATTATAAAACATTTATTATTGACGATAAATTATTTGACTAATAAATATCAAAATTCAGATTCAGTGTGTATACTGTACGTAAAGTCTGCCTAATTTATCTTCAGAAATTTCTGTATACATATTTAAATAAGAAAATTACGAGAAGTATTTGACGAGGTTAACACGATTTATATTTCACTAGTCTTCATTTTTAAACGATACTTATTAATTAAAGCACGTTTTTTTTATTTTATTATTAAGAAATATACAAAATGGCAACATGGAGTTACATAATTACCTTTTGTTAAACATGCAAAACACAATACTTAAGAAACATATGATGCAATAAATTGTTTTGGAGTTGTTATGTGTTTTGGATATTTATCTGATGTATATGGCTTTGACGCATTTCAGTATCCCTTTTGAAAGAAGATGAATTTATTAATGATAGTAAGAACTCTTTTTCAAAGTTAAAACACGCGAAACAAATAAGGACTGTAAATCCAGGGTTTTTTACCACAAGGTCATCTTTAGATATTTTTTTCTGGGGATTAAGACTATCATATAAATTCAAAATGTTTTATTACCATGGATTTAAGATGAAATCCACAGGGTTAAAGTTCACTCTTATATAAGTAATAAGCACTTCTCCATAGACTTCAATGTTATTTATAGAGAAGCGAATAATAAAATCGTTTTTAAAACATTTTTTTCTGGGACTGTACAGTTAGAATTTGAAAGTATTCCAATAATAGATACTTTAAAAAAGGGACTTTGTGACCAGTGGTCAGAGGGGCAAATTTTATAAATATCTGGAGCTGATTCGATTCGTGGGAGTTAAATCCTAAAGGCATTACGTATTCAGGCACAAAAAAAGGTCTAATTTGTGAAAAACTATTTTTTGAGAAAAATTGTTAATTAGTTTGTAATATTAGAAAAAAAATATTTAAATTGGGCTATGATTCAGTCATCAAGTGTATGATGAAATGAAAGGATTTAGTATTTTTCAGTTGATCGTCGCTTTGAAAACTTTTATTTTTCTCGAAATTATTAACATTACGGTGAAATATACTTAACGCTTAAGATGATACATCGGTTAACACGTAATAATACAACGGTCCCGACAAACTACTCTGTATTTTCATGCATTTTTTTCTTAACGCAAAACAAAAATCGCTTAACACGAAAATTCCATTTTTGGGGAATCAACAAATATGGAAAACACCAGCCGGATTGAACTGTCTTATTGTATTATCGGAAGAATTCATTGCAGTTGATGATGATAATGTATGTACAGTCCCGATTATGGCAGACAAAGACATTTTGGAATTTGTATAAAACTCAAAAAATATCATTGATTCAAATTCCGACGGCGAAAATGAAATAAATAATGCAGTGCCTGTAATTCCTCATCATCCGAAATGAAGAACATCATCAAAAGTATGTGAGAATCACATTTCAATGGTGAAATGAATAACAAAATGGACGACATCGAACAACTTGTTGACAATTTGATGCCGGAAAAAAAACAATGCAAAGAAAAATGTTCCGTTTTTCAAAAACTCAATAAATGTTTTGTTTTTGAAAAAACGAGTTTTAATTGGTTCTCATCGATTTTTCGTTCATTTTTAATGTTTAATGAAAAAGACGTTATTTATAAGAAAATTAATTTTTGCCATCCAAAATGTTATTTAATATCCAAAAAATGAATATTTAAAAGAAAGATTAATTAAATGAATATTTAAAAAACGGATAAGTACCAAAAATTCATAAGGAGTCATTTCTTTTTCAACAGTTTTGAGCGACAAAAGAATAGAAAAATTATTTTAAAAGATGCTATGGAAGAAAATTAATTTTTGCCATCCAAAATGTTATTTAATATCCAAAAAATGAATATTTAAAAGAAAGATTAATTAAATGAATATTTAAAAGAAAGATTAATTAAATGAATATTTAAAAAACGGATAAGTACCAACAATTCATAAGGAGTAATTTCTATTACAACAGTTTTGAGCGACAAAAGAATAGAAAAATTATTTTAAAAGATGCTATAGAAGAAAATTAATTTTTGCCATCCAAAATGTTATTTAATATCCAAAAAATGAATATTTAAAAGAAAGATTAATTAAATGAATATTTAAAAAACGGATAAGTACCAACAATTCATAAGGTGTAATTTCTATTACAACAGTTTTGAGCGACAAAAGAATAAAAAAATTATTTTTAAAAGCTGCCATGGAAGAAAATTCATTTTTGCCATCCAAAATGTTATTTAATACCCAAAAAATGAATATTAAAAAAATTAATTGAAAATTTATATCTAAAATGTAGGAATATTCAAAAAATTTCATAGCTATGAATTGTGTTCATTGTTTGTGCACAATAATCATATTTAGAGTCTTGCACGAATTTTTTCATACTAGAAATTGCCCTTTCTACTATTTTTAAATAAGGGGAAAAAGCGTAAAAGCAATTCTGCGCACCATCACACAAGAATAAAGTCATGAAAAATATTTCTTCGGTTTTTTTTCTTTGCGTAAAAAAAGTATGTCAGAGAATTTGCTAAAAAATATGAGGAAAGGAAAAACGTTACTTTTGTTGAGATAGCCCTTTCCGAAGAAATGATTAAATGTCACTATTTTGACAAAATCTTCAATTCAAGTGGAGAAATGATTTAAAAATATTAAAAAAAAGCACACATGTATTCAAAAATAACATCGAATTTCCCGATCTAGTGAACTGGAATTGAATAGTTACAAAACCGTTATACGATAAAGAAATGTTTCGAATCGTATTTTGAGTTGACAGTTTCAGGAAACATTCCTTCAAGAAAAAACAAACGATTCTCGGAGAGGAATTTAATGTTTCAAGGTGAAGGGTTACACTTTAAGAATTTATTACATGAAATTACCTTAAAATTTATTAAAAAATTTGAATATATTTTTTAAAAATAGACAGAATTTTTTTCAATAATTTCTTGAATTTTTAACTAGTTTCCTTTTTTATCTGAAAGTATTTGCACATTTTTCTCTTTAGTTTCATTATCGGCTGTGCCTTAGGTAACGAGAAAAAAAAATCGCATTTGCTTTCACAAATAAGGAACTTATTTTAAAATAATACTATGTTATTGAAAATTCTCTTTTTTTAAATATCTTCTTCGATTAACGTATTTATTTCTTATATTATAACTCCTTGGAGTCTAAAACCGTTCTTTGTAAAGTTTTGAGTGGAACAAATAAGTATCTCGTATTTCAAAGTCGTAAAGTAGAATGCCAGCTCAATTGCCAACTTCATCATCTAATAGGCTAAAGTCAATGTCACATGATAACTGAAATCACGGGGTCCCAGAAAATCAATTCATGCGCTTCGCTATTGCCAAATTTTGCTTTTAGTAGAAGCTTTTTTTTGTAAAGTATATATTTGTAAACAATAATAATGAATATAGGTAAATGAAATGCATATGATTTTAAAGATCATTCCTTAAAATCCGTCGTATAACACATCCTATACTTTAAAACTGCAATTTTTAATTTTTAGGAATATTCGCTGTATAACGCGCACTTTTTAAAAAAAAGAAGCATGAAATGTACGTCCACGTACTCTTGTGTTTTTAGCTCATTTTTTGAGGTATTATTCCAATGATTACAAAAAAAAAAAAAAATAGTATATACTTCTAGAATTACAACCCTTTAAGTTCATAAGGAATATCATTTCTTTATCATACTTTTCTTAGAAGTATTCCATCAGAATTTATTTTAACTTCTTTTAAGTTGTGTCTCTTCGCAATTCGAATTAAAATGGTAGAGTACTGAAAAAAAAGGAAGTTCTATTTAATGCATTATTGTACATTAAATTTCTTTTTCTGATTTTTAACGAAAACGTGCTTTTACTATTTAAAAAAGCCACTACTACTTCTACGAAAGCCAAACAGCATTACTCTCGTTCAATAATTGCTAAGTGTAGTTAAGGCAGTCGTCTTCAGAATTCTTTATTAAGTCAAAAACAAAATGGCTTTCTCTCCCCCCCGTGAAGGGATCTTTGAGCAACTTCAAAGAGAATTGTGAGAAGGAAGAAAATTTAATTGATCATGAGAAATTTATTCGAAACGTGCAAGGAATTCTAAGGAAATTTGCTAAGTTCATTGGCATTCGATATAAATATATTATGATTGTAAAAGGAAAAGTAAAAAGATGCATTTTATGGAAATTGCAAAATTAAGAGTAGTTGGAAGTTTATTTCGAACGTCATGAAAAGCTAATAACTTCTCATTTAGAGAATTTTCTGGTAATAAATCTTACTGAGGAAATTATATCAATTTGAAATCTAAAAATTATATGTAAGAGAAACATGCCAGGTTGAGAACAAAAGCAGATTTTTAAATATATGCTAAAATCCATGAAAATGTTTTTAAGCACATTTAAAATACATTATTGTTCTCTTATATTTTGAATATTTTAAAAGGTATTTCACAAGAAAAATGACAATACTTTTTAAATGATAATTCTATACAAATATTTAGTATAATTTCGAATTTTTAAACATTTTCAGGAAAATTTTCTGCTTAGATTTATCATTGTAAACAAAAAACTGAAGATGAAATGCATTTAAAATGTTTGTCTTTTATTTTTTGTCTAATCTTTTGTTGATAGCGCAAATTTTACCAAATGTAAGAATTTCGTAAAACTAATAAATAAGACTAAAAATGCAATAAAATTTGGATTGGTAGAAATTATTTTTCATAATTGCAGCATTAGGGTACAGCCGAAAGCTTTCAAAAATAAAATAAAAATTGTTCTAATAATTATTTCAGCCTAAGATTTATTGCCTAAGATCTCTTCTTGCTACTTCTCTTCTTGCCTAAGATCTCTTCTTCCTTCTCCAAATCAATAATAATAATTCATTAGTTCAAACAAAAGTACTTATAGAAAACATGCAAAGCAAATATTCTCGAACATTTTGAACGAAACACTATTAATGACATTATGAGACAGGTAAATAAAATATCAAACCCAACTTCATACTTCATTTCCTGAACAATACTTTTACGATACGTCGTAGTAAAATTGAAAACTTTGTTTTCGACAAATGAACTAGATATTTTTGTTTCTGTTGAATGTCCTCGAATTCCAGACAGTGAATATGTGAAGTTAAGAAAAAGCTATTGATTAAAAATAATAAACAAAACAAAAAAACTTTCAGAATGTTCTACAAGATACAATAATACATTGAAAGAAATTCTGTTGACGTCAATGATAAATGGGCGTGTATATATTTAGCACTCGATTAGTCTATGATTTGTATGTTATGCATAATTGTTATAAAATGTCACATGCACAATCGTCTGATCATATTACGCAAAAATAGTTTTTCTCTTTCCAGTGAATACTTAGATTGCATAATGCTGAGAGTTGTAACGCCGTATAAGGTAAAATTGTTTTCTTAAAATTGATAAATTTTTTGACGCATGATATACATTTTCGGTAGCGTTAAAGAATCCAACAGAAAGAAAGAAAAGCAGTTGTCTATTGGGCAACATGATGCAGAGTAGAGATGAGAAAAATTTAAGTCGGAGTTTTCTATTTTTTGATGCATTAAATTCGAATTTTTCTTTTAACACTTTCATTATGTTCAAACAAATTGTGGGGGCATTTTTATTTATAAATAAAAAGAAAATAGAAAACTATCATTTCTGGTAAAAAAAATGTAAAAAAACGCAATGAACTTTTTTTTGGATAATTACTTCAATTTTTTTCCTTTGAAAAAAGAGCAATTTAACGTATATTGGAAAGGAAGAAAAATGGGCTAAATTTCTGTGACGTCATAGTCACGTGATAATGACAAACACGTGTTTCTAGCCAGTTTGTTCATAAATTCATGTGACGTTATAATTATTCGAGAAATTCTATCAAGTGTTTCTAGCCGATCAATTCACGCGATTCATTTTTGCCAATTTTTGCTTTTTGCAGAAACTTTTTTTAAGAAGCAGATATTTGTCAAAAATAATAACGTACACGAATAAAAAATGATTTTTTTAAATTTTAAAATCTTTTTGATGAATTTGTTTTATTACATTCGAGTATCTTTCCCCAATTATGAAATTTGAAGTTTTATCTAAATTTTACGAATAGAACAAGAACAAATTAGTTTGAAGTCAGTTTTGAATTAAGTCACGAACACGTGATTGCCTTTATCATGTGGCAGTCATGAAATGAGCCCATTAAAAGAGGAATAAAAAAACCTTTCTGATTGAATAATTTGTCTCCTCTACTGTTAAAGTATCTTGTAAAGGATTATTTTTAGGTTTTCGTATACAACGTATGGTAGTTATAATTTTTTAATTGTAATATTAAATTTTTTTGAATATATTAATTGTTTGCTATTAGATGTAGTAGCTTATAACTGTCTATGTAACTGATAACAAGGAATAATTCTACAGTTCGAGTTCTATTTTGTAGTTTTTAGCATAACTGCCCGATCTGTATATTGTTTCGCTAGTGTTAGTAGGATAAAGGATGGGAGTTGAATACAGTTAATGTATGTCTTTATTCGCCTAAAAAAGTTGCGTGAATTATTAAGAACAATCATGATATAAAATGATAGCTCAGTTTTGAAAACAATTATGAAAATATTCTAAATTCAGGGATTACGAGTTTTTTTCATTAATTTTTATAAATAAAAAAAATCTACATCGTCTGCTTAAATTTAATAAGTAAACCATAATGGTTTTTACTGCCAACAATTTTTTAAAATCCTTACAAAATAATAAGAAAAAAATAAATGAAACAGTTCAATTAAACAATAAAATCTCTCTGCAAGGAAATTATACTGCAAAAGATTTACATGAAAAGAAATATTAAAATCTTAGATAGTTATTTATATGTCTTGTAAGACAATCTTACAAAAGATAAAAGTATATTAGTATTGGAGCTATTATATGATGCAATCTTATTTGATAGGAAATATTTGAATACTATTGCACACGTGTATATATATAATGATATAGCAAGGTTATATACATCAATGACATGGATATATTATATCTGATATTCTATAAAATTTATCACCGTTTCTTTTTTAAAAGTCAAAAACTTAAATAAATGACATGTAATTATTCTGAAATTTTTTTGAAAAAACAGAAATGATAAGAATACTTACTTCCTTTTCGACATTGAATGGGAACCTTGAATTTTGTCCTGTGATATAATTGTTATATCTTGCTTGAAATTTCCTTTTATTATTTTTTTGAAACATTTATCTATTTTTATTTTTTAAATATATATAACAAACATTTAATGCACTTATTTTTGTAATATCTTATAGATTGGGCATTACGTATATCAAGATTCAAAGAATTCAACATATTTGGTAGTTGTTACAATTTAGTTGATTTTAAGTAGACAGTGTGTGGGCGTGTTTATGGAGTTCTGTTTTGTCAACGTAGATAAATACAGAAATGTTTTTTTTAAAGGAAGCTTATTGCTTTTTTAAAACTAAGTTCACAAGAAGCATTGCATATTTCTAACTTTCCTTCTTAAAATCTATTTAAAAGTTCTTTTCATAAAAATCAACCATAAATTTGTATTAATTTTGAGCAGTAATTATATCAAGGTATTTTTCAAGTTTTCGATTTAATTAGAACTAGAGAGTCTGCGTAAAAGAAAGTACTCGAAAATACTTAAATGCTGGAATATAGGGCAATCCAAAAGAAGAATTTTGTCTTGAAACGAACAATCGACTTTTTTCTATCGAAAACAGTTTTTTTTTCTTTTCCACCCCCCCCCTTATTTTTTTCCTCTTTTCATTTTACCTTCTACTTTTTTTGCTTTGTTCCCTTAAATAACGCATAGTCATTAGCTATTGTATAAAACTAAAACCAAGTCTTTCTTTAAAACTTTTCACCTAAATTTATTTCTTCTATTATCTAAAGAGAGTCGTATTTCTTTAATTTCTTTTACCCTCAATTTCTGACTGTTTAAAAATTATTGGTTGTACTAAAATCAGTTTTTGAAATGTTTCAGAGAAGCAAAGTATAATATGAGCTGTTTTTAATTAATTTTATATATAGAATTTCAGATTTAAGCTAAAGTTCAGGTAATAAATTAAATTTATAAGCCTATTCATAAACTTTCTGAAAGAAAACAGTTTAATAGTACAAACAAATACTTACAAATTGCTTCTAGATTTTTGCTTTTGAAATTCCTTTGCGCAGTTTACAAAAGGACTGAAATCACTTATCTAGCTTTTCAGTTTAATTCTTAAAACAAATTTTTGTGAATAGTTATGGAAAGATATATTCAAATTTTTATAACATTCAAAATTCATAACTGAAATTGAATTAGAGTAGTAAAAGTTTTTATTGAGTCAGTGTATGAGTAATAACATCAACATCATAAAATTTAAGTCAATACATTTATGTACCCCATTTATATTTTTCTCTTAAAGTTCATTGATTTTTTTTATTTATATACATATTAAAATTCAAAAGACAATTTCAAAACACATCTTACGCGTCTCAGAAATAAGAATAAAAATTTATTTACTATTTTATCTGTAAAATAAAGTTCAATTTTATGGCAAGAAATCTCACAGCAATTTTAAAATACACATTTTCAGATTTTAATGACATTTTTTTATAGTATCTTAATTTTTTTAAATCAGCAGAAACTTAAAATTTCAGCATTTCCTTAGAATAAATTCGGAATAGGTATTCCTAATTATTGTTCACATTCAATACTTTTCTGTTTTTATTTTTAAAAAAAATTCCCGACAATACCGCCTGACTTTAAGTTACATTATTTTTATTTTTCAATTTTATCTTTTATCATCCCTCTCTGATAATAAAATTTTATTTAATCTGAAAGGAAGTAAAATGTTTCATGATGTTTTTTCCCTAATGGAATATCAACAGAATTCTATTGTTTTTACCCTAAAAGTTTTTAAGTTTAAAAAAAATCTCGTACTGTTTAGCCCTCAACAAAAATTTATTGAATAGTTTATGCGTCTTTACAACTAGCATTACCTTATTATTCGCCCTACACTTAAGTTCATGACTTGTTTTGAAAGATATATATAATGTAATCTTTACATATAAAATGTTAAAAAAATAAATAAGTGAATTCTGTAATCTAAAATTTGATTACTTTTATAATAGATTCAACAGAATTTTAAAAAAAAAACTAATTTTGAAGTCATAAAACTATTTTTAAAAATAAAAAAAGTATTTCTTATTACTTTTATGAGCTTAGAGGAGTACATTTTTAAAAACACAAGTATGTATTTTTTTAAAAATCTTTTTATAAAATATAATCACTTTAATTTTTTTTATTTTCAACTTAAACGGAACTTTTTATTTTATTTATTTATTTTTTGTAAAATATATATATTTCTGTATTCGAAATTAAGACAATTCAGTCCATTTCTTTGTTTTTAAATTTTCCTTTTTAAACATGTAAGGAATGTTATTTTTTCTCATTTTTTCCTCTGAATTCTTTCCTTTTTTAAAAATATTTTCAGATTCTATCGCATTAACATAAATAACGGCCCGAACAATTATTATGTTAATAGAGTTAAAGAAAAATAGAACAATTTCCGAAGAAAAATTTCTGAATTATTTTTACCACTTCAATTAGAACATACATATAAAACTATTTAAAGAGTATTGTTACAATAAATAAAGTGTTAAAGTAATTTGTTGACAAAAAATGAAAAAAAGACATTTTTTTTCAAAATATTCTTCTTTTATTAAAAATGCTTTTATAATAGAAATATTTTGCCTATATATAACTAAGAATGCCTATATATACTTATCTGCAGAGCCTAAATTAGAACTTTTGAGAAATACACGTTATTTTCAGAATTAATATCAATTGAAATAATAACCGGTGTTTGTTTTTATAAAAATTTCTATACTTTGATGTATTAAAATATGATTGAATCCACTTTTAAAGTATGTATTTCAAAAATTCCATTTGAGGCTGTGTTATAGATGCATTTTTCATTAAAGGAGAATGTTTTGAAAATATGTCGATTTTTCTGTTTTTCGCCAAAAAATTACATTTAAATAATTTTCAGTGTAATAATATTCTTAAAACAGTTTTACATGTACATTCTAATTCAGATATAAAAAAATCCCCCATTTATATACTTTTTCAAAATTCCGACTCTGAACATAATCGGATACCTTAACATCTACATAGTTACATTTAAATAACATGGTTGTTAAGGTATCCAACTCCCCTAAACTTGAGAGTTTTACCAACAATTGACAAATTTTTTTTATAGTTTTATTTTATAGACTATCTTATTAGCTTTATAAAAGTACCAAGCTCATTATTTTCCGTTCACTAGAACGAAAACTACAAGTGATTTAGTAAAAGCAGATGATATTACTTTAAGCAAGATGTCCTACTTTAAAACGCGTTTTACTCGAAATGTGTGTGTTTTTTAAAAATGCTCAAATAAGACAACGATTGCTCAGAAAATTTTGAAAATAATTAGTTGAAATTTTTTGTGTATATTCTGTATAATATAGTAGAAGTGTTTTAACTTTCAGATTTAGCAATCATTATTTTATTACAAAGTTAACAGTTCCTTATATGAATATAATCACTGTTAAGTTGAACAATTTCATAAAATAACTAAGATAAAGTGCTTTAGTTTTTGAAAAAATGAAAATATCTCTTATTCTGAAGGTCATTTCAAAAATGAATAACATAGTAACACATCAGAATTGAAAAATTTAAAATTTGTTTATAAACTTTTGGTACAGAATGGGCATCGTTTATGTTACTTTTTGTATTTGTATAAAAAATTTTACCAATTTTTTTCCATTTTAGTAATAATAATTTCTTTTTCTCTTCTTAATTTTAGCATATCTTTCTTAAAATACACTAAACAAATCTAAATACCACAAAAAAAAATCTTCATATCTCCATTTTTTAAGAAAAAGTTGTCGCAAGTACTCGGATACCTTAAAATATTAGTTAACCTTTACAATGAAATACATCGAATTCGCAGGATTTTATCGAATGTATTTTAAAAACTTGTTTCTTCTCCCCAAAAAGGGCCACATGAAAAAAGACACATCAAACACGGATGTAAAAATCTAGTTCAGAACTTTCAATTTCTGCCTTTCACCTCTAAATTACCACGTAACCTTATCTTTCCGCTGAAGAATTACCTGTGAAAATTACAACAGTAACAGAAATAAAAAGAAAAGTCGAACAGGATGTTTATAATCGTTACTTTCACCTCTAATGTGGAAGGGAGAGAGAAAGAATAAAAAAAAGATTGTTTATCATGAGAAAATAAAAGTGGGTAAACTTTTCTTACCACAATTGAGTTAACAACCGTGATGTGATGAATTAGCACGCTAAGGAAATATTAAATGGGGAAAAACCTTCAAATTGCAAGCATGAAGTGAAGAGAGAAAGGGAAAAAAATTGCTTCTGGTGACAAAAACGAACAAGGTTCTGTTGGAGAGTATTTTCTACATTACCATGATGAAGCTTCCTAAATAGCTTGGTGGGGATGGAATTTTAAGTTAGCGGAAGAGAGTGACTAGTGAAATTGGTCTCTAGTTTGTCTTCAGTCTAAACAACTTTTTTTGAGTTAAATTTAGAAGCAGGAAAAAATTTTTGACGGAAAATGTCAATCTGTTGTTTTTTATTAAGTTATTCATTTTAGTGTTTTTTATTTAGAGAGTAATATCTATTTTTGAGTAAATTTTATATAATTTAGAGCCAATTAATACTTATTTTCCTTCGTTTTTAGGTTAAAATGTTAATGAACTAAAATGCGATGGTACGAAGAAGATTCCATGAAAACAGAATATACTATACTCGTATAAAGCACATTTCCTTTTGTAAAAAATAAAGTAAATTAAGTAATATTAAAATACTGATCAGTAATATTTCATTTACACATAGATAAGTTCTTTCGAATAAATTACCAGAATGATTTACAAAGATTAAATATAATGTATTATTTAACAGTATCAAATTTCACAAAAATTAAAAAATCCCCCCCCCATCAAATTATTAATACATTATACACATTCTTAACAAATCGAAGTTTACGTAACTCCATCTAATAACACATTTAACTTTCTTGTATAAAATAATACAATTTAAATAAAAGCTTTTTCGTTGTTCAAAATAGCGGTTGTTAGCCTTTAGAGCTTCATGGGCCACTAAAGGTAAAATTGTAATTTCTTGCAGTCCCAAACTGCAGAAGCGCCCTCTTGCAATCTTATCTTCAGTAGAGACCAAGTGAGGAAAAAAGTGTGGTCGCTATAAAAACCGTCCATGTTCTTTGTCCATTATTTTTTGTCAAAGATACACATCTGTTGTCTTTGTGTAACTTAACTTAAATTATATAAAATTATTACATTACAAGGGAGATTTTTTACTGATCCCAACCTCGAATTTACCACACATTTAGTTTTATCTTTTATGTCCAACTCTCTACATAATTTTATATTTTGCGGACTGCTAATATGATTGACCACTATATGGCAGACTATTATAACTGTATATATTGTCCCTTATTTATATCTTTGTTTCTATTTCCATACCGTAAAGGAACTTCATGAAAAGCAAAAATACATCGGTAACACACACAGCCATTTTGAAAAACCTGAAGTGTTTGCCACTAATTTACCATGCTTTCTAACTCTCACTTCAAATGTAGCTAGATACATCCACAAAATTAGCCAAACTCAGAAGGAATTTTACTTAAAATTCTAGCTGAAATTAAAAAAAAAATTGTAATCCATATTCAATATGTCTTGTCACTCGTCCTTTTTATAGCTAAATCTTCATAAAAATATAGTATGTCCCGATAATATGTGCTGTTTCCCCTTTATAAATCTGTCTCAATTTTTCTGTGAACCATCAAAAACTTTCCACCGATCGTCGGTTGGCGACCGTTGGCTTAAAACATATATGGAGAGAGAGAGAGAGAATCCCTCTCTTACACAACTACAATTGTGGAAAGAAACTTTAACTTACAAAAAAATTTAATTATAAGTTGAATTTTGCAAACAATGACATTAGCAATATCTGAAAATGCATTGCTAAAAATTATGTTTTTACACTATTAAAAGGGGCATAGCTACCACCGTATCAATGAAACGGGGCCCCCAAACAACAGGGGACTCGACATGTGTATGTACAAAATTGTGAAATGTTATCAATAGTCCCATTTACAAAGCTCTCGTTTCTAAAAGGGAGCCCCGAAGGAAGTTTCAAACCGGGCCCACTCTGAACTTGCTACGCCAGTGACTATTAAGGTATGAAACTATTGAAAGATAGAACCATAGCTGCAGAATTTATGTTCTTATAAAAGGCTTTTATATTAATATTAAATATTAATAATTATAAAAAGTTTTATGCTTATTATTGAACAAAATAAGTATACGAATTTGGTACAACTGTGAAAAATTTGTAAATGAACAAGAAAGAAAGGGATTCCAGTTCACACAATACAATTCAGGGAAAGAGTCCGAATTATTAAAATATTTTAAATTTTGAAAAATCCAAATCTATGTCAGTATAATAGTTAATAAATTTGAGACGTGATTCAAAATCTGCTTTCATTTCTAAACATATAAAGGAAAATGTGTTGCAAGATATCTAACCGCAAAAATTCGCGTTTTTCAGAATCTTACTACGTTTTCTGTTGACCAATCTGAAAACGTGTCTTTAATAAAGACATTTGAATGCAAGAGTTGTAGAGAGTAAACATTGTAATCTAAGTTAAAATTCAAGACAACAAATATATTACGTGTTAATAAACAGAACCTGCTTGTGTTTCGTCAAAAGAAACATATTAATTAAGCTATAAGATAAATAAATATTTTCTAGTTCTCTTAATATTTAACGTACAAGGTTAATCGAATATTACTGCGGCAGTAAAACTCTGCGATCAAATGTTTTTTAACTCTGTTTACGCACAGGATTGTTTACGTATCGCAAATGGATGGCTAGCACGTCTCCCAGAAAAAGAATATGAAAACAATTCTTCGGAACTGCGCTGTAAAAGGGAAATAAATGCTTAATAAAACGTTATTAGTAATGTTTCGTAAAGAGATTATTTGGTTTTTGCTATGACAACCTTAGCTACTAACAATGATCGAGAAATAAACCCACGTGGGTTTTCGTTACGTAATGTGCGTGTGACATTGGACGACAACTGCGAGTCCTTTGAAAGACAATGAAACGTAGATTTCAAGATTCTAGAATTTATCTGTTTAATAACTGAAGTGGCTTTGCATTTTCATTGCAGATTAAATCTCTGACAACTATTTTTAAAGCCTGCACAATAAAAAATCTCATTCAATTTAAATTGGTTGATAAAACTGCAACAAAATAATTTCTTATCTTGATTTAGAAAACAAAAATCACGAAGGAACTTTTTCCTGGACGTAATTTTTTCCTCACGATCTTGAATGTAATATACCCTTTCATTATGATTAATTTTCTAAAATACTCACCAGCATGAGCTCAGAAAAAAATAGGGTGGCTGTTGATATTTTTTTTTGTTTGTTATGTAATGGTTACACAATATATCCGAGATGAAAGATAAGTGGCATATGTTAAAGCAAGAACATCATTTGAAATTGCTGTAGTTCCTTAAGTTAGTGACACATGAAAGATGATATAGTGACTCTTGGGACACATGTTCTTAAAAGCGAGATAAGTTTGAAACACATGATTACATTGGGCACGTTACTGTGTCGTTGCGGCTGTTGTGGAGTGGTCTCGAACTCGAGACCGACGAGTCGCGAGCTTGAGTCTTGATACCACTGACTAGTCATGTAGAAAGGCTGATTCTCTTCAAATATGCCTTGGCTCAAAGTTCTTACTCTGGCGTAGTGTTGAAGTTTGAAGGTTGGGGTGCGTCGTCCTCGTCACGTGACTGAAGTTCAAAATTACCAGGTCCGTCTACAATAGCCCTCATGTTGCTTTGCGGTGCGATTTTCATCAAATATACATATTAATTGCAATCTGTATAAATTGGTTTATCCGGTAATTTAGCTATCGGGGGAAAAAATCTGGTTTCGGGGTAATAGATAAATATGTCTTTTGTAAAAATAAATGTAATATATAGATCATGAATAAATCAAAAATTATTCATAATGCTAAAAATATTTTTATTGAGTTTATATTTATACTAAAGCTTGCATATATATTCAAAATTGATCCATTCATTTATAATTTATCATCTAAAAATCTTTTTAATAAGAACTAGTCCATTTTTTAAAATGAAAACATGTCAGTCATAGTCCCAGGTTTCCGATATCTTTTGTCACAGATTTGTCTTTTTTAGTATAAAAACAGGAAGATATGTTCCGATTTAAAGCAGGAATTTTTTAAAAATTTATAGAGAGAGCAGAGTAACAAAGTCGTAAAGATATGAAAGTGATTCTTGGTAATGGTGGTATACAAACAATTTAAAAGAATGTTGCACTATCGCGCTTCTGGTAAAAGAGTTTATTAAGCAGTATATCATTTTATTTAACCTCTTTCATGTTTATTTCTTCTGACAGACCCGCTATGATGACAAAAAAAAAAAAAAAAGATAAATATACTCTTTAGAACATTTTTGTGAAAGTGTGCATTTCATAAAAGATGATGGAAAAAATATTGCTCTATTGTAGTATTCAATTTTAAGAACAAATTTAAAATGTAAATCTGGCAACAAGAAGATTAAATAAATGACATTTTAATTCTTTTTTTCTCTCTCTTTTCTTTTTAGAAATTTTGAAAAAATATGACACTTATTGTCTATCTTTAAAGAAAAAATCATTTTTACTTCAAATGTAATAATAGATATTTTCAAGATAATCATTTCAATATATGTTTAATCCATTTTTAAGATATATATAATACTAGCATTCTCTCTCTCTGTTTTTCTTAGATTGCAATAATGAATTCAATTATTAAATACTGTCTTTGGAATAGAAAACAAAAGAAAGAATTTTCTATGCTGTACCATTCCATAACTAAACTAACCAATATAAATCTGAAATACTGCTACAAAAATTTGAAACATGTAACTGCGATTATATATATATATATATATATATATATATATTAATATTTACTACTCAACAAAACCTAGGAAACATTTCATTATGACCGTCAAAGCTATACATATAATAATTAAATGAAAAACCAATTACAATTTAAAAGATGATTTGCCTTCGAATAATTATATTCCATTTTATTTAATATTACTACAAGGTAATGAATATTCTTAAATAAAGCGCCTGAAGCACACAGAAACTTTCAACTTGTTTATTTACAAAAGAGTTGATAAAGCTTATGAAACAATTCTTTCTACTTTTTTTGATTAAGAACATTACATTTATGATCAATTTTGCTTTGATGATAATATAAAATGTCTACAGTCTCTACAATCTATTTGTTCAATGGGTAACTAAAGTTAGAATCGAAAATATAGAAGATATTGGCTATTTTTTATGTATTTACAATCAGTTAATAAGGTATTATTAACCTTGTTTTATATTGTTTCATAAGCAATAAAGTTAAATATTAATAACCTTTTATATATTGTACATAAAGAGCAAAAAAAGAACATTGTTCTGAGTAAATATTAAATTACTGAGCGAATTAGACAAAGGATTTGGATTGAAATAAATAAAAATCGTCTGCTAATCTATCGTAGTCATAAAATAATAAGAAAAGAAGACAATTTAATAAAAATATATTGCATCGAATTTTCCTTTCTTTTAAAACAAATTAAATTCACTTTCAACTTTTAAAACATAAAATTATATAGCTTCAGTTTTTATAAACACAGTGGTGTATAATCGTTACTGAAAAATGAGTTATTTTATATCTTTACAGATCTTTAGTAACATTCTGCAAGAATCACGAATTTAGTTTTTTTTAGATGGATATTATGAACTAGAAATTTTATTACGGTAAAAAAGATTATTCCTAATCGAATAGAACAATTCAAATAAAATATGAGTTTTAGGTGTTTCCAGCTAATCAATGCATGCGCTTCGCTGTTGCCAATGTTTGCTTTTTGTGGAAACTTTCTTTTTGAAAGTACACATTTTCAACAATAATAATGTTTAGAGTTAAACAAAGTGCACTCGATTTAAAAATACACTTGTAATTTAAGAATTTTTTTTAAAAAATTTGAAATAATTTTAGAAGAATTTTAGCATTTGAACATCTTTACCTAAGTTATTTATTTCAAATTTTATATACATTTTATAAGTAGAGCAATAAGTACAAGTCTAATCAGTTTGTTTTGTATTCAATATAGAACACGTGACTCTATTTATCATGTTACCGGCATGAATTTATAGCTTATTTAAAATAAAATGGTATTGAATAATTGTTTTTGTTATATATTAACAACATTAAATATGAAAATTCTGAGTGAATCGATTCATATCTGATAAAAAGTATTTTCTTTTTCGAATTAACATATTTCTACACTTATCGTCAGCTCTAACTCTTATTAATAAATGAAAAATGTTTCTGAGGATTAACTCCGAGAAGATCGAGATTTAGCAATTTTTTGTCTCGCCGAATATGGTCTCGTAGACTGGAATAAAGCTATTAATTACCTAAGGAGGGATTAGCAGCAAGAAAAGGATTTTACTTCGCGGCTTAAATGTGCAATGACAAGCTTACCTTGAATTCACACATAAATTATTTACACAACCAAATCGCCAATAAAAAAGCGTTGAAAAAAATACAAATTCTTATATATGTTAAAAAGGCACAACGGCAATTTATATTATAAATACACTGCTGGCCACCGTAAATGCAATACCAAGAAAGACAAGAGATAATACAACAAAATTTATTTTTATGATAACATGTTAACCAAGTATATCAAATGATTAAATTTATAGACTGCTGTGAAGTGTGGTTCCTGCCAGAATCAGTAACCAGAGTAGCCGCCATTGTTGGAGATCACCGCTGCCACACGCCTCGGCATTGATTCAAAGAGACTTTGGATGTCTTCTTGGGGTACAGCAGACCAAGCAGCTTCCACACGTTGGAAAAGTTGATCTGGTGTGGCAGCTGGGGGTGTAATCTGGGTCAATCGTCGAGCAACCATTGACCAAATGTTTTCTATCGGCGAAAGATCCGAAGAGCGAGCCAGCCAGGGAAGCAATTAAATCTGGTGATTGACGAAGAACCTTTGGACAATGCGTGCCACGTGTGGTCGCGCATTATCCTGTTGAAATATGGCTGTGGCCAAGCCTTGAAGGTAAGGAAGGACAACTGGCTCCAACACCTCGGAGATGTAGCTCTGGCTGTTTAAAGTACCGGCAATGCGTACTAGAGGAGTGCGAGAGTGATATCCAATACCACCCCATACCATAATACCCGGTGCAGGACCAGTGTGGCGGTGCATAACGTAGCTGTTCAGCATCCTCTCTCCACGGTGTCTCCAGACTCGAATCCGACCATCGTGGTATTGCAGACAGATGCGTGACTTGTCAATAAAGACAACTTCATTCCATTCTGCCGCCCACATCCTTCTTTCATCGCACCATTGGCGGCGGAGACGTCTGTGGTTCTGCATCAAGGGTAGACCAAGCAATGGACGTCTTGCAGACAGACCACTCTGCTGTAAAGGGCGTCGAATGGTAAGGGCAGACACTGAATGATGCGTTACAGACTCAATGTGCTGTGCTATGGTTCATGATGCGACTGAGTGATCCGTCACTGCCATGCGCACAATTTGCCTATCTTCACGTGAAGTGGTGCACTGAGGTGGATGCGATCGCCCACGTCGGTCCGTCGTACCCTCCTACATCCAGCGGTCACATATCCGCATTACAGTTGTTTGGTTTCGTCCAACACGACTCCCGATTTCCCTGAAAGATAATCCACAATCTTGGTAGGCCACTATCCTTCCTCTGTCGAACTCGGATACCTGATCTCTGTTTTCTACGAGACATAACTGATCGTTTTTTGAAAAAACCACAAGAAAAACAGAATTGCCGAACTTGAAATCGTCGAACTCTCCAAGCCTTAAATAGCGCTTTGAGGTGGCGCCACAGGCGTGCGTGATGTGTCTATGCTGAAATTCTAATCATTTGCATATCTCACCTCCACTAATGCATGTTGTAAATTTCATATTATTTGCGTACTTCCTTCAGGGTGTTGTATTTACGGTGGCCATCAGTGTATTTGAAACAATTATTAAAAAGCTTACTTAATAAAATTTATTTGAAAATGCAATTGCTTTTAAATGAAAAAAAATACTTTATAAAAAGCTGCTTTTAAATTAATTTTATTATTAAAAATTATGCCCATAATTAAAAAGAGTACATTTCAAGTTTTTATATTCAATTATTTAAAAAAAAAGAAAAATTTTCAATTAGTTTAAAGAATTATGGAATTTATTTATATTAAAGAAAATTATTTTTCTTCAAATAAGGAGCTGTCAAATACTGATGATTATCTTAAAAATATAAATGGTACTTACGCTTTATACAGTCGACCAATTTTTTCAAATCAAAAGACGTCACCAAATGCCGTGATAAACGGTTAATAGTGAAAACCATTCCCGCGCACGTTCGGACACAGTAATAAGAACAGTATTTGGCGACATTTTTTGAAATAGAGATACCGTTTCGTTTGGCGAAATCTTTCGATTGAATAATATGTATATAAGTACCAAATAAATTAACTTAATTAGAATTTTTTGCAAGCAGTAATAAATATCTTAAATTCTCTATGAAAATGCTTTGCATTCACTTAATTAAATAAGTACAGAAAAATTTGATTAAAATACTTTCAAGTTTATTTCAATGCTCAAACACTGTTCAGTTACATATTCAAAATAAGCTCCATAATTTTATTTCAATTACCAAGCGTTTCTTTAAATTTATTTTGATTCTTTACTTGTACAGCGCAATAATACTCAAAAATGTTGATTAAAATGTTATAAAACATTGTAATAATCAATATCTGCCATGCCTCGCAACACATTGACTTAAAATATCAAATATTAATTCTACTTATATTTCAAAACAACACATCAAGTAAATTTGATAGATATCATCCCGAAAGAAGAAAATTCGAAGAAAACATTTTTGTGAATTATTGAACATATACTGTTCATGAAGAGTCCAATTTATTGGGACTGAAACTGCTTATTATGTTCAGATATGGTTTCAAACCCAGATTTCACTAAAGATCGTTGTTCGGAATAAGGAGCGTAGCAGACTAATTCGTGAGGATTTTCTCTGAAACTTTTATGGGAAAATTCTTTGACGTTTCCCTTGTAGTTTAACTGCCACCTCCTTACAGTGGAAACGTAACATGCAGATTAATTTCAAAGACATAATTGTGAGAGAGTAAGTTTTTATTATCCTCGTACTATAAAATAAACTATGGGTCACCTACTTCGTTATTTTGAACCTAGGTCACTTATCTCACCGGATGGAAACAACTTGAGCTGGCACCCCTTCTCCAAATTAACACACCACATCCTTACAACCTCGTCAGATTAACCCTTATACAGGCTTCAGCAACACTAGAGCTCAAACTCCTGACTCGATCTCGGGCTTATAAAAACTAGGTTTCCATAGCCACAAAATTGAGAGGAAGGGAGGATAGTTGTTAGTTAATTGAAAAGTAAACTAGTAGCGATGATGATATTTATCATTTGAAAATAAGATTTATTTGTTATTGGTACGTCGTTACCTAATTTCAAGCCTTATTCATAGAACAAGGCTTAACGTATTCTCGGAAGTCCTGTCATTTTGAGAAGGTTTTCGGCGCCTGTAATCTTTCCTTGAGATTGGGGTACTGGACCTGATTGGTCCATGTCTTAATACGTCTCAGAGTATAGGTTTCTTAAAGCACTAGAATTTAGAAAAATAAATTCAAATTAGAGACAGTACAGAAAAAAGTTTATTTGGGAAATAAACCCAATAAGTTTATAAAAGGTAAATCTGGGGAAAAAAATTACTAGATTCTTAAAATTATTTTGAAAATCTTTTTAATGAACAAAATGTGAAGTTCATACGCCATTTAGAAGAAAAACAGGCCGCCCACATATTTGAAACTATTAAACTTCCAGGCTCCATTTAGGTTGCAAGAGATTATTTAAAAGCTTATAGTAAAGAGTTTAAATCCAATATACTTTTACTGCGCTCACATGAAATACCAAATCTTTAAACCAATCCAAGGATTTAAAAAAATGGCAGCAAAGTAGCTCATTTCAAAACATTCTGTATAAAATTTCCTTCTAAAGTTTAAAAATATCCAAACTTTTACCCAATGTTTATATTTTTTTCCGAAATTGGAATCACTTTTTATTTCCACATACTATTTTTAGCAGGCTGTTTGATAGTATTTCTTTCGCTATTTCGAATAAAAAAAGGTGAAGGTGAAAAAAATAATTTGAACACCAATAAAAAGTAAAATGAAGAAATATATTTACACGTGAAAACAAATCCACACATTGATTAAAATTGTAGAAACTATTCAAGTGAAGAAAAAAAGTTTATGAACGAAAGAGCAATTTCCACTGTTCCAAAATCACTCTAAATAGTGTCTCCTTCAGTTGGTCAAGGGTGAAAATCTGAGTTGAAACACCTTTTTAATGACCATGTTTACACGTGTTTTCAAAGATTGATGGCGTTATGTAATGAAGACCTTAATACGGTAATTTTGACCCTTGTTTACGTCTTTAATTTTTTCTCCACTTGATTTGGAAACGGTTATTTTTCTTTTAGCGTCATTTTTAAAATCGTCTTTAACGAAAAAAAAATCGTTAGCGTGAAAATCAATAAGTATCACCATGTTAAATTTTATTTCGTTTCATTACGCATATTTACATTTAGTGCATAATAAAGTTTGTTTTATTGTAATCTTACAGTGAAAAGTATAAACTAAGAAATATTATTTTTCAGACCAATATTGTCTTTT
The DNA here is from genome assembly GCA_019973975.1 of Trichonephila clavata. Classification (NCBI taxonomy): domain Eukaryota; kingdom Metazoa; phylum Arthropoda; class Arachnida; order Araneae; family Nephilidae; genus Trichonephila; species Trichonephila clavata. The sequence continues at coordinate 48,975 of BMAO01007501.1, read as the reverse complement.
AAATGGTTAAATCATTTACATCTAAAATATAGATTAATTCGTTTTACTGTAGTTTCTGTTAGACTTATTTTTAAATATTATTTTATAGTTCGTTATAAATGATACATAAATGTAATTTTTTGCTAGGCTTTGATTTTTTAAACTTGGTTGCGTTTTATTTTTAAAACCAACTTTATTATACTTATTGTTTTATTATTCAATTATGCGAATAATAGTAGTCAAACTTTATTCCAAGGGTGCCTTTTATTTTCAGATGACTAATATATCAAAAATATACAAAAATAACTTACATATTAAGTTCAAACAGCGTCGATATTATGCATTGCAATTCTTTCCTCCAACTGAAAAAACCATATTTAGAATAATTATGAACGATGCCAATTTTAGCGACATAACTTTAACGACAGACGATTATATATCGACAAATAAATTAAGTAATCAAATAAATTAGAGTTCCACGATTTACTGAATTAAAGCAGACGATAATAAAATGGAAGAGAAAATATTTATAACCACTCTATAATTTAAATAGGAAATTAAAAATTGGTTGAAAAGAAATGTGCGTAAATAGAAATAAGTGTTTTACAATACAAAACAGAGTTCTTTGTAACACATAACACAAATAAATTGAAATTTTTCAAGAATTTTCGGATGTTTTTTGAAAATTTGACTTTTTTAATCTCTTTTCAAGCTTGAGAATTATTTTTTCGAATTAAAAAATAGTTTTAAAGTATGGTATATTTTTGCATAAATAAAACGAAAAAAATAGAAGTTTCATTTTTATTGTATTGAATTTTCTAAGATTTTATTCGATTATTAGAACTGTTGATTCTCTCTGTGATAATCTGGATTTAACTCAATTCTAATTTACAGTTAAACAATAAATTATTTGAAGCTCTAGTCGTCTAACTTACGTTCTAAAAGTATTTATGAAACCCTTAAAGTAGGGCATAAAAACAAATGAGCCCTAAACAGTTTCTTGAAAATGAAGTACAGAGTATTATTCTAAAACATTATAAGGATAATGTAATTATAAAAACTTTTGCAAACATACAGAATGCCTCTAAATTAAATTAAGTATTTCGTTGATTCTGTTACAGAAAACTAGACTCCATAATAATAACAACAACATCCAACCTAGTTTTTCTAAATTCAATTTATTTTGGTTCTTAATGAAAAATATTTGGATGAGCCATCTTTCCGCCATTTTGCCTTCATTAGCTTCTATTGTGAAAGAAAATGGATGATGCGTTATGAATTATTTGTTATCTGATTAATTTACTGTAAATAATAATCCTATAGAATCAACTGAGTTTCCTATTTCTCAATCATATTTGCTTTAGTGTTATTCTGCATTTGCTTAGCAAGTTCTTTTATTGCTTTAACTTTACAATGGGTATTTATAAATATGATTTCGCTAATTAAGTAGTATTGTGTGTCTGTTTTCCATATGATTTAGTTCTTCTAATGGTAATGTCATTGTAGAACTACATAAAGATTGTTGCCAACGGATATCTTAATACGATTCATTGTTAATAGAAGAAAACCATATTTCAGTTGATACGCTTCACTCTCTTGTCTTCCACACCCACCATACTAAACGTTCTCTTAACATGTAGCAGCCTGAAAACAATACATTTCTGTTTACCAAGTCACTAAATGCCTAAATATATTTTCCCTCCCCCTTCCGTCGTAGAAGTTTTCACACACGTTATTGGTATATTATATTATTTATTCAGGCTGCCCAAACGACAAACTAGTCTTCTTTATATAATGACGATGATACATAAATTCTATTTACGAATCTATGTACTGTCGTTCAATATTGTGATGTTTCTCATTTCGCCATTTTGATAAACCATAGTTTTGAAGCTAATTATGTATTAGACTGCATTTTTGGAAATACTTCACTGTGAAATCTCTTTTGTTAAAAATAGATTCCAAACGTTAAGCATTTTTCAAAACAAAACAAGACAAGAATAATATTACGAATTTTAAACAATGTTATTAGTTTCGAGCATGCGCAATTACTGCTCACATTTATGCTTTCAAACTGCATTTTTTTTCCCCTTGCACATTCGCCATAAAACGCGCTCTTTGATTTTCGAAGAAATTTGAAACGTACATGTGTGTGTATGCTTTTATCAAAAATCTCACATTCTTTAACTAGTGAATTTTTCTCAGTTCATGCATACAGTAGAACGTCGTTTATCCGAACGTTCATTATCCGGAGCGTCAAATATCCGAACCCAAGTCCGGATACGTTTTCGAACAGTGCAATGCTCAACTTATGTTTCCTGTGAGGCCACAAGTGACGGGAAAACCCAAGGTGTGGGATATTTGGGGAATTTCAGTTGTGTGATTTGGTAAACATCTGCGCGGAATTTTAGGTCAGTTTGTTTCCAAGTGATGGGGTGTATACGTACTCTTTTGTTAAATTTTGTTGATGTAGAAACCTGGATGACATGCGATGCAGAAGACTGTGGATTTCAAATTCTAAATAAGGACGAGATTGTGACTTCCGTGCAAGAAGAATCCGACCCTATCGACAATAAAACGGATGAAGACGAGTACTACAACAACGAAAGTAGCAAGGGTCCATCAAATGCTGACGCTTTTTCTGCGTTAGAGACAGCTATGGGGTGGTACGAATAACAATCAGAGTCCTGTCTTACTCAACTACTGCTGCTCAAGAGAATCAGAGACCTTGCACCGAAAAAATGAAGGAGTACAGTGGTAAAGCGAAAAATAAGTGATTATTTTCGACAATAAAGGTAAAATTGCGGCATTTTGTACCTATTTTGCTTTTTCTTCAAGCACGTTACCCGCATGCGATGATTTTCAATATTCGTATAGTGTTCGGTTTCACATACTGCATGGATCGCATTGAGTTTTCGGTTATCCGAACGGTGTCCGGTCCCAATTGATTCGGATAAACGACGTTATACTGCACAGTATATTTACTATATACACTACATTTACTTTATCGAAATAAGTATAGGAAACTAGAGATAGAAAATAATTTTAAAGTAATGCTTTTTTGGCAGACTATATTTAGATGAAAAATTAGTCCAAAAAGTTATGTGCATAAATTCTCGTCTTTTTAGACCCTTTTTGTTAACACCGACATTTTATTGCTTCTTTCTGTCCAGATGCTCTATTATTCAAAAATATTCGTTTCACTTTGTATAAAAAAACAATAAGCTAACTTTCTTTTTCTTGCGTAAAAAGTGAATCTTTGCATAAAAGTGCATTTGAAAACACGAGAAAGAAATAAACCTTTTTTTGTTGCATTGTCCTAAAAATATTCGCAGGGCACGCGTGGGCTGCTCGTGTCCTATCGGGCCTAGGCACAGAGCATCAGAAAAAAAATTCTTTTTTTTGTATTTATTATATATGGGACTGTTTGGAATTGAATTTGGACAGTTGTAACAGAATCTGGCCTTCGAAAGTGCAATATAGTGAAAATTGCTTAACACAAAACTGAGGGGACTGAAATATTTTTTCGCGCTAAAGGATGTTGCGAAAAAATGTATATTCAAGAAAATTCAGTTTATTAGAGTATATTTTATTTACATAGATATGTATATATGTATATATTTAATGAAGATCAATGAAATAAAAGCATTCACGCATTTGGGCTTAATAACATTTAATACAAAATTTTCAAGTTTTTTGAAAAACAAACTTTTATTGAGTTTTTGGAAAATAATCTGATATTTTTCATTACGTTGTCTTTTTTAGCATTAATTGTCCACAAATTGTCCATTCCTATTTTATTTCACCATTTGAATGAGCGTCCGAATAACTGCGCATGCTTTTCATGATGTTTCTCATTTCGAATGATATGCGGACCAGAGTTGCATTATTCTCCATTTCATCGTTCGAATGTGCATCGATATTTTTTGAGTTTTGAGCAAACTCCAAAATGTAATTGTCTGCCATAATTGGGGCTGTACTCACATTATCATCTACTGCAGCGAGTTCTTCCGATGATACAGTAGGACAGTCCAATAATACGGAAACTTTCTCGAACATTTCATTAAGTGAAGGGCAATCTTTTCGTGTTAAGAGAAAAAGAATGCATGAAAGTACATAGCAGTTTGTTTGGACCACTGCATTATTTCGTGGTAAACGGTATTTCGACTTAACAGTTTTCACGTTAAATGTATTTCATTGTAGCTATAAATGCTTTTATAAAACCGAAAATAGACTTTTTATACTAATATTTAATTCTAAAAATTGTAGTAGATTGTTTGAAGTGCCAGGAGATTTATTGAAAATTATTTTCTTCAAGTTATGATGTTGGAATGAAACTGCGTGCATAGGCTATTCTGACATAAAATGATTTAAAAGCCAGTCATTAAGCGTTGAACGTTCCCAAAGAATATACAAACGGTACGCATTTAAAATTTGAGTTTGGCAAAAAAAATTATTAAATTAATTTTGGTTTAGAATTATAGGAAAGAGTTTCTCTCTCTCCGGTACTGTTTGAAATAATTCTTCATATAATGTGATAATATTTGGTTAAGTATCTATGTGAGGAGGTATTTTCAAGAGTAAATAAATTCAAAATTTCACGATGAAATGTACTGAATCTTTAGTATCAAAGATTAGTCTAAAATTTAATCCATTATGCAAAATTAAAGAAACACACACACTAATCAATAAAGTAATGACTATTTAGTTTCATCTTCATGGAAAAGTCAAATTATTTTCATATGTATGTCTTAAAATGGCTTTCAGATGAATTTCTTTATTATCAGCAAATGTATCTATTTATATTCGTAATTTAAGTATTCGAACACTACATCAGATATCTGCTTAAAAAGAATTAAAAATCACATATGAAAAAAAAATTACGAAGTCTTACTAAGATACGTGTTTTATTCAATTATAAGAATAATATTTTCAAAATTGTATTCAGTTATAAAAAGATAGCTGTAAGTTTAAAAAATTACTTGGGATCTAAAATATAACACTGGTATATTTTTCTGTTGTTATACGCATTCGTTTTCCTCACCAGAAGTCAAATAAATTTTTTCTAAATGTATGGAATCCATATTGGAATGGAATCTGTATATGACAAAAATAGTCATTTCTTTCATGAAACTTATGATACAGAACATGTGTACCTTTCCGGTATTTTCATAAGGACAATTAAAACTTCAAAAAATTTTGATTTCAAGAAGTATTATAAGTAAAGCATTGTTAAGATTCTTTAAATTTTAAAGCCTCAAAATCAAAGGATGCTGAAAAATTTGTATGAATTCAGTCATGTGAATCGTGTTTCAAATATTTCCTCGAAATATCCAAAGTATGTGAAGATGTGTGCTTAGTCTGAAAAACAATCACAAATAAAAAAATTCTAGTTCAGAAGCCTTTTAAAAATTTAATTAGAGATTTCTTACAAATCAAAGGTAATTTAACCCCTCCCAAAAAAAAGGCTCACAAATATTATTATTTAAAAAGCAATTATACCAAAATTCTATTTTTCATATTTAAAAGTCTGAGGTGATTTATATGCTTGTTCTTGAATTACGATCAAAATTTTTTTTTTTACTTAAAAGTTGTAAAATTTTATATAATTTCTAATCGATAATTTTATATTAACTTCTTTCCTAATTATGTAAAAATGCTTCAGAAATACCACAACATTTTCTGAGTAATTTTTTAAAAAACTCAAAAGCAAACATTTATTGAATATTTGAAATGATTGCGGTTTTATTCTCCCTTTTTGATGAGAAAAAAAACAAAACAATCCCCAAACCACGGTTTAATTGAAATTTTCAGACCGCACGTGGACTGCGCCACACCTCAGAAGCGAGCGTCCTTGACAACTTCAAGAAATTTCAAGCAAACTATTCGGAAACGTTTCGTAAACGTGTCTCCTGCGTCTTATAAAAACAGAGAACTAAAAACTCCTAATAATTCATTTAAAACTATTAATGTGGTCAAGCGTGATATATTCAGAAGTGATACTCTGCACGCCCCGCTGCGTTTGTTCATTAATTGACCTTTCCTCTTGTGTTCATGAAGCGTTGCGTTGCAATATCGTTGCAAAAGTAAAGAAAAGTGTAATTTCACCTTGACTGATAATCCTAAATCAGCCTAAATTAGGCAAGAAGGTGCATTGCGCTTCTTTTTCTGGAAATTGTGGGAGAACTGGAGTACAAGATCCTACTTAACATTTGATGTGAATCAAAATTAATGAAATTATTTTTTTATGAGTTTCAAAATATAAATGTTTGACCGCGCATCTTATTTCCTTTGTTGTTTTGAGGATTTCTGTGTATAGTGCAGAATTATGTATCATATACATCCTAAATGTAATTTTAAGACTCAATTGTCTTATTCCTTTTTCAAATTATTTGTAAAACTCCTCATGCTCCACATTGCATGACATGAGGCTTATAAATGTAAGTGGTTACACAATTATATAATTTAAAACAAAATTAAAAATACATCTAAGATAAATATATAAAATAAAAGGGAAGGGAAGAAATTCAAGAATATAAATAAGAGGAGGTATCAATAAAAGTTTAAAGATGTATACAGTACACAATTTTTCTTAAGACATTAAGGTTTTCAGTACAATTGACCAACAAAGACAAAACAGGGGGCCAGGAAATACCTAAACGTTTCAACTCCTTTTTAAAATGTTCTCTTTTATAAAAATATAGGTTACAATACAACAATACATGTTCCGTAGTTTCAGCAACCTGACCACAAGAACAAATATCACTACCAATTAAATTAAACCTAGACAAATAGCTCTTAAAATTTCCATGTCATGTTAGAATCTGGGATAACTTAAAATCAGTAACAAATTTTTTACATTTTAGCCGTTGATAAATGGTCGGAAAAAACTTTTTAGACCACAAAGCTTTAGGCGAGGCCAAGAATTCGGTGTTCCAAGCGAAAACAGTTCTTTCCCAAGATAAATGCTTCCAGTGGGACAATGGTACAAACATCGAAAGGTTTACATCTTGGCAAGTTGCCTCTTTGGTCAAATGGTCCGCTCTATCATTGCCGAGATTTCCGCTATGGCCCCGAACATAAGAAAAGTGGATGTCACAGTCTTCAAGGTTCTCTTTTATTTGAAGTCTATATTTTTTTTTCTAATTTAAAATTTTAAAATTAATGCTCTAATTTCAACATGTTAGTTTCTATCTCTCTCATAGGTAGTCAAGTGGTCATGGTGACAAACTCGTGGCAGGGGGGGGGTGATGAGTTCGAGCCTAGTACCCCTTGAATTAATTCGAAGGCCTGAAGACCCGCCGTGTAGAGAGGGTTATGCACGTTAAATCTTTCGAGACTCAAAGTCCTTCCGTTGGCGACGCGTGGTGTGATAGTTAAAGACTGGTGGGGGCTCCAGTTCAGATGTCGTCCTTGTCACTTGATCATGGTTCAAAATTGCAAGATCTGTTGACAATACCCCTCGAGTTGCTTTGAAGTACGACGTTAATATAGAATACTCACTCTATCTTAGTACCTAATTTCATTTCACTAGCAATTATACCACTTTTCAGAACCTCGAAGTTACTTAGCCTTAATTCCGAATGTAAAACAGTGATGTATTTTCCTCTTTTGTTTAATGGTTGTGATATGTGTTTCATATTCGATTGATGATAAATCTAAGGATTTATGAGCAAAATAAATAAGAGTATTATGACGCCATTTTTGGTCTAACAATCAAAAATGTAATTTCTCACGATTCTGATCACTGCTTTGGATTTCTTTACTCTAAAATGTTTTAGAAGAGGATGACATGAGGTAGCAACTCATTCTCCAAACTTGCATGCCACGCCAGCATGCCTGTTTTCATGTGTTTTATTTGATTTGTTCCACCAATGTAGTTGATTCAGTCTTCAAAAACTCTCTCAGTGACTTCCTAATTTCATTAAAATCAAACATTTTTAATTAGTCCAATAAAATTTTTCAGTTTCTAAATAAATATAAATTTTTTACCAACACCAAGAGGAACTAATTTATCAAGAAATTTCAAAGTGTATTCAGAGATAAAAGCTCCGGGCAATTATTCTTTCCAAATGCTTATTTTCTCCAGAAAAGCTCTAAAACAATCATCATACGTCTTAAGAAATTCTAAAATAATATGCCCTCATGTACCAAATTGGAGGTCTGGAAAAATTGGTTTTAAAAGTAATTTTAAAACTTTTGGTCCAAACAATCCTCCGAAGATTACTTGACAATTGAACAAACGGAAAACTGAATAAAAATAACGTTTTTTAATTATATTACTTTAGAATAATTCTAGTAAAAAATGAATTTTTTTTATTGCAGTAGCTCAAGTAATTTTTAGATGATATAGAATGAAATTTCTTTTAAATTTCTTGAAGTTGGCGAAATAACAGTTCCTGTAAATTATTCCAAATAATTGATTTTTCGATGTATAATTTTATTGAGTTCTGTTTTAATTTTGGAAGCATATTTTAATTATTTTTAGCACCCTTTTATAAGCTTCACTTGTATGTAACGGAATTCCTTAACTCAATTTTTACCCAATTGAAAATATCGGATTAATTCGAAATTTGCTTACTTGTCCAGGGCCGATGACAATACAATAATTTAATAATTTTGCTTCATTGTCCTGATCAGGATCATCAGGATTAATGATTTCCCATTTTTAAATCCCATTCCACATCTGGCGACTAATTTCAGATCCCATTTCCATATTTGGCGACCAATCAACTATAAAAGTTTGTTTTTTAGTTTTTTTTAAACTGTAATTTATTTATCAGTAATTTTTTCCGTCAGAAAATGTGGTCGCTGTATTAGAGTGGTCATGGTCGCGAACTCGTGGCCATCCTTGTCTCTGTCGTTTTCTGGTGACCCATCGCTTAGAGGAGTAATGCATGATAAATCTTTCAAGGCTGCATATTCTGATGTTGGAGTGGTGGGGAAATTTGGAGTCTAGAATACTAGCTCAAGTGACATTTTCGCTCACTTGACCATGGCTTGGAATTACGAGGTCCGTTATACTGCTTTAAAGTGTTACGTTAACAAACAATTGGTTTAAAATTTTTTTAATATCTTCTGACTATTTTTACGGCTTAAATTTTTTTCGTAAATCAACGATTCTTCGAAAAAAATTTAAAAGGTCTTGCATTAAATTGCATTTTAAAATTTGCTAATTTTAGAACTTAACACACAATAATGTGAAAGACTGAGTTAATATTAAGGTCTAACTGTTCAACTACACGAGGGCTTTTGTCAACGGACCTCAAAATTTTGAACCATGGTCAAGTGGCGAGGACGACATCTGAGCTGGCACCCCCTTTCCTAACGACCTCACCACACCAACGGGAGGACGTTTGAGCTCTCGATAGATTTAACGTGCATCGCTCCCCTACACGACGGGTCTTTAGTGGTACTAGGCTCGAACTCATGATATGTCAGCCACGATCCGATACCTTGACCACTAGGGTACCGCGGCCACATAGTGTGAAAGAACTTCGGTTTGTAAATGCACTGATCTGATTTATAAATGGAAGAATCTGTAAGTCAGATTTGAAATTTTAGAGCGTAAATTATAAAACCATCTACAAGGAAAACTTTTTTATGTAAATATGTTGCATCTTACTTTTCTTTTCTCTCTCTCTCTCTCTCTCTCTTCTATATTTTTATTCGTTACTTATGTTATTTGACAAGAAATAAATATTTTCATTTTTTATCGATCAATGCAACTACAGCCCTGCAATATTGTAATGATGTAAGCCAAAAAGTTCAAATCCCCTAAATCCCTCGAAATTATACTTCGATTATTCTAATATTTCGTGTCCATCAAAAAGTACCATCTGCGCTATAGCACAAATGATACTTTGTGCAAAAATGGTACAAAACGTAATCATTTCTGTCATGGAAACACGCAATGCCTATAAAATAAGGTCTCTCATCATTACTTCTAATATGTTAGTATCGATGGCTACTCTTCATGTATTTTTAATTTTAAAAGAAATGTTTCTCAAAAACATAAATTTATTTATTTATATTTTCTTTTTCCTCTTAAGAAAGATCCTTTATGGCATAAAAATATAAAATATTTATAGCGAATAACACTTCTAGAGGAAATATTGGAATTGAAAGACTAGCAGTTTCAGAACAAATGTACATCAACATTATATAAAAGATACACAGTTCTTTGATTTAAAAAAAATATCTTGAAAGATGAAAAGTGAAAGATGAAAATATCTTGAAAGAAAGTACATACAAACATGTTACATAAACTATATAATGTAACCTTAAATATATTAAACTTAAACAACAAAAAATGTATAGGAATTTTTGTATTCTTAATACCTTGACCATAAAACAATTTATTTCTCACAATAGATGACATTTGAAAACTAAACCTTATGTTATTCAAAGAGAGAGCTTAGATTAATATTGTTTTCTTGTCTAAGTCTATACACATGAAATAAAAAAAATACCAATTTTACTATAGAGTAAGAGAACTGAGTTTCTGTAAGAAAGTTAGAAAAATTTTGAAAATGAAAATATATTGAAAAAATTAATTTAGTCATAATTATTTTTTATTACAATTAAATTGCAAAACATTTAATAATAAACTTTTAAACCTTGACAAATATATATACACATAATAGAAAAACCATCTAATACAGCTAAACATTTATAAATTATAATTTGTGTTGTATTTAGTAGCAATCTGAAAAAGATAGAAGATTAAAACATATAAGGATAAAAGTAATAAAAAAAATAAACTATTCTGCAATAAATACTTTTAACGTATTAATTAAGCGCAGGTTATTTTTAATAGAATTATAAATACATCAGTTTGAAATAATTAAGTAGCAACACTTATGCTTAATGAAGGATTCGAAATCAGATCGTACATTCTGGCTCTAGACTGCTCAAGATCAATATTTGTGGGCTACATTCCTCCAGGCAACGAGCGTATCTAGGGTCTCCTATTCAGATTGAAGTAAAAATACGGAGTCCTGCTTTGTGTGTGTATGTGTAACAGTGCATAATCAGGCTTGGCTTAGACTAGGGTTACCATTAATTTTTATTTTTGTATGCAATTTAAGGGTAGAATGAAGAAGATATTTAGTTCAAGGAAATGTGAATTGGATGTATGTATTTATTGAATACCTAAATTCAAATCTAGATGTTTCATGAAAAGCGAAAGCACGATCATAAGTAAACAAACTATTTTTTTTTCTTAGAACATTAATATTTTTTTAAAAAAATTGTGTGTATACAAATATTTATTTTTAAACTCTATGTTTAAAATTTTTTTTGTAAATCCTTGAATTTATTTTTGTTTTTTCTTATTTGGATTTTTGCTACCTATTTTCATTTATATAAAATTCATTCCAAACAGTTTTATTGACTCTTAACATGCTGTTTATTTACACGTGCATATTTTTAACCTAATTCTTCATTTTTTCTTACACTATTGTGCATAAATTTCCTCCTGATAGAGAAAGTTAGGATCCTGCGAAACAAGCTTAATCCTACTTTATTACCCTAAGTCAATGACAGCTTTCGAAAATGAAATAGTTTCCATTTTGGTTAAATGATTTTTCAAAAGATTACTTATTCAAAATGATTCTCGTATACAAAATCCATTCGTATGTTATTATTTAGTTGCAACTGACTTATCATGTACCATAAAAAAATGTTGTTGTTATTGCTTATGCCAGCCGATCAACAGTAACATCGGATCAATGCCTACGAAATGCATCGTGGCAAAAGGCTTGTTGTGCGCCTGACATTAGCCATAGCTTTGAGTATCATGCAGGTGACAGTACGATTTGGCTAGATTTGGTACGATTTGGCTTCCACTCTTAATCTTGAGGGAGGAATATAAGAATAAATTTATTGATCAAATACACTTATTAATTATTATTTTATAAAAACGTTTTATTCCACGTACCTAATGATAAAAAGAACCTATAATTTGTATGTATATACATTGGATTTTTGTAGCCAAGGTAACCTAGAAGTCATGGTCATGGATCCGGGGCCAGTGTCATGAGTTCAAGCCCCAGTTCCACTTATGATTCGCCGTGCAAAGGAACTGATGCACGTTAAATTTGTCGTGACTCAAAGTCCTCACATTGGCATGATGTGGAAGTCAGGAAAGAGGACGGGGTGCCATCTCTGGTGTCATCACTTGACTATCTTTCTAATTTACAAGTTCCGCCAAAAATAGCCCTCATATTGCTTATAATACGGCTGTAAAGTTTCCCGCCTCACAGCTGTGAATCGGCTTCTTTTGTGGATATGATCACCACGTGCAATGAACATCTGCACCCTTAAAATATTGCGCGGTCTTGTCTTGGACATCGCCCCGGCAACCTTTGACACCACGAGGAACCCCCTACTCCGTCCACGAACCGAATGTAATTCGAGGATAAAGGGGCCGGTGACTACCTTTTAAACAGATCCTAGAGAGAGCAGAGACAGAGACGTTTAAAAACTTTCGTAGGGACGAGACGCGACCTCCTCCCTCAAGAACAACAGTACTTGGACTCCAATAATTCCAAACAATATTTTTAATCACTTCAGTGTATATACTTTAATTAATAGCTGCGACGTAAGTAAACTAAATATTTAAACTAATAAATATCACGCTACCTTTATTTATCTCAAATGTCACAACGACGTTAATATAAACACTCATTCATTCACGAGGATTGGACCTTAAAGAACTCTCAAAGTGAGTATGATTTGAAAATTAAATTTATCTTTTTACCCTTGTATATTTTTATTCATTCATACTAAATACACACTGCATCTACTTTGCGGGATCTGAAATAGGAATACAATTGCCTGGAACCAAAACGAGTACATAATTCATTTCTTCCCCATATTAAAAAAGAAGTGAAAACTCATTTTAGCTTAAAACATCAAAAAGAAAAATGTTCCCTTTTATCGGGTTGGCAGAAAACATTACCACAAAAAAAAAAACAAATTTTATTTGCTAACTCCTGTCACAACTCTTATTATTTTAGCACATTGCACCATATTTTATGACCAACAGCTATAAAAAAACATTTACAGTTTGCGCCGACGAAACAATTTTTCTTGCATTTTCTTCTACTAATATTTCAAAAATTGTGAACTACTTACACACCAATAAACTATCATTAATAAAAAAAAACTATACATTATATTCTTCCAGCATCCCGATAAGAAAACAAAATCTTTTCCTCCAATTAACTCGTGCATGACCCACGGCATACGGCGTTTTGCATAAGATATACTCTTAACACAACATCGAAACACTCAATTGATTTTTATATTGAAGTATAATTTCAGTGTGTATGTGCTTACGATGCCAGTTGCGCAATTTCTTACTCACAATTCAGACCTTACTCAAAGATTAGTTTGAAAAAGTAAATAAAATAGTATCATTTTCTGATCATTTTACTCGCTCGGTTGGTTCAAGAAAAGGACATCTATTTTGGTCGTAAGCAGAGTTTTCTCTTTAAAAAATCATTTAAGCTTTCAGTTCCGCCAAGTAGGGATGATTTCGAGTGTTTGGTTTGCCGATACATCCTTCAAAAAATCCTCGAAATTTATTTTGAACGACTCATATTTATTGCTAACAAAATAATTTAACAATTAGGTTGCATATTATTATGCAGAAAAATAAACTATCGTATTTGAATCTATCATTATTTTATAAAAAGAATACTATTTTATTTTTGAAATTGTGGGCTTTAATCTGCCTAAAAAGGCACACAATTTCACTTGTTTATTTCACGAACCTTGTAAGCCATTTTTAATGAAGAAATGACGTTTATGATTACTTAATTTTCTCCAAATAGAAATCTAATATCCTCTTTTAGGTTCCTTTTTGAAAAACCAAGACAAGAAATTCTTTTCAGTTGACAAACAGTAGTTTCCATTTTTTTTAAAAAAATATACGAGGTTGGAACTCTTTAATAGTGGTTACAATTTATTTACATGGAACACAAAAGTGATTCATGTCACCATGTTTTACAGAGCTTCAATATAGTCGCCAGCATTGTGCATACCCGTTTCCAACGATGAGAAAGTTGCAGAACACTTGTAGCAGCGCCTGTTCTATTGATAGAAAGAATGGACCTCTACTGTCGCAAGAGTCTCTGGAACAGTTTTGAAGCGAATGCCACGAAGTTGTTCCTTCATCTTAGGAATTAAGTCAAAGGACTTAAATCTGGGCAGTGCGGCATTAGCATGCACTTCTGCTTAGCTGACACTAGGACGACCTGGCTGATGCATGTCTGCCACATTTTCGCGTCCTTCATTGAAGGCTTTTACCCATCTTGCTACAGTTTTATAAGGCAATGCAGATTCCCCGAAAGCGTCTTGAAGTCCTAGATGACATTGCCGTGCTGTACGATCTCTGACACATTCAATTTTTATCCAACTTCTTGTTTTTAAAACATCCTGACAACATTTACTTTAGACCGCAAACTAATACAAGGACCACATACAGTTCTTCGAGTCACTCCGAATGGCCGTCTTTTTGCTGAGAAATAAGGTAGGTATATAGCTCACATGTGGTATACACGACATTCTTTGGTTTTGTTGTGTAGCGTTTTTATAGCAGTGTTGCACTATTAAAGTTCCAACCCTCGTATATCATATCTACTGCCTAACACCAGGGGGGGGGGAGATTGTTTTGCTTCAAGGGCCACATCATGGAAGCATAGGATACTGGAGGACCGCACCGTTTTAAAATGTGATTGCATTCACTATACAAAATAATAAATATGAGTTAAATAAAGTAGACATTTTTTATTCTATTTATTTATTGTGCTTTCATATCATCATACAATTTGTAGTTGCTAGCGCATTTAATTTTAGAATCATCTTAATGAGACTAATGTACCCTATATATATCACAATGTTCTACATTTTTAAAAAAAATCAGGGGTGAGATTTCTTTTATTGAAATTATAATCACAGCCTGCAGGTTGATTCAGCTAAATTGCATCTATATTTACTTTTGTTGATTTTCATGCAAAAAAAAAAAAAAAAAAAGATTCTCACAAATATTTATTGACCCAAATATAGAGAACAATTTCTGTCTATTTGGTTTTCTGACTATTTTCGCGAGCAGCAAAAAGAAAAAAATCTCTTTGGGGGCTGCATGTGGACCACGGGTTGCTCTTTGCCCATCTCTGACATATATGATAACATAATTTTCTTCAAATAAAAATCTAATATCCTCTTTTAGGTCCCTTTTTAAAAACCCAAAAGAAAAAAAAATTTGAAATTTTGTATTTTTTTAACATTTTAAATTTTATTTCCAAAAAAGTGAATTAAATTTGACGAGCTTAAAAAACCCTATTTTATTACCAAACTTTTCCTCGCGTAAATAATTTTTAACAACTTTTCACGAGGATTTATTATTATTAGCTCACACCAAGGAACAATATAATACTTTTATTTTTAATAAAATAATTTTCTGAATATTTTTTGTAAAAATATCTCAGTTACTTTCTTCATTTTGATATCAAATTTTATGAAATGTACAAACATTTTTGTAAATTTCACCATTGTTCTGTTTAATAATAGACCTATATTTTAAGTACATATATTAATTAATTTTTAGCGAATGTCTGTCTATCAATTCTAATTTTTCACATGGCATAAGAAGAACTCTCTATATCATTTTTAATATAAGTGCACAGGATTACTCAAATAAAAAAATGAAAACATCATTTGAACCACAAATAAATATTTATGATTCAATAAGCTGTCGATAGGACGATTGAGATACGTTTTTAAAAATAACTTTAAAAACGTAACTCAAGATTTAATACCGCTAAATCAAAACAATGCGCCATTTTTTAGAAGATTTTTTTCCTACGCTAATTGAATTTATTTTCTCTTCTCCAAAATAAGCCGCTTTTATTTCTTGTACTTTGTTTAATGTATTTATTTATTTATTTGCTTGCTTATTTCTCCGCTTTGTAATTTTTACTAAGATATTCAATTTATATTTCCATTTTGTAGCTTCATTTAAATACATTAAAATATAATTAGTTACTTTTTTTCTACAATCACGCAGATTTTTGTTTTTACAAAGTTTATTTAGTAGCCTACGAATCCTTTGTGGAATTCTCAAAAATGGGCTACCTCTTAATTAACAATTTTAAACCTTTTTTTTTAATTTAAGAATTTTTTCTTTGTTCCAGGGACCAAACTTCAAAATTTTATCACTAAAGCCTCTTGAAATAAATATGTTTTTAATTCTAGAACTACATCGGAAGAGTACAGATGTTAGTTGTCATATAGAAATTAATTCATCTTTTTTTAATACGGTTAACCTTGACTATTCGTCATTTTTCCACTTCTTTAAAAAGCAGAATCATAGAACGATCGGAATTTACCTAAAGCTGTTTAAGAATGCCGCAGTCTAATACCAAAGAATGATTTTCAAACTCGAAGTATTTTTTCAGAACGTCCATTGGTCCAGAAGTTTTCGTGATGAGCACATCTCTTAACTACGTCGTTCGGAGGGTGGTACAATTGGTTTCTTCGAATAGAATATAGCTGCTCTACTTTACCTCAATAAAACTTTCATAACTATTCCCAGGGATATCTTAAGATTTCTTAAAACCCTGGGCGCCTATTCAAATGTTGGCTCCTCTTGCGACTCTGTAGACAGTATATAGAAAACGTTATCAGATACCCGTACAAAAAGTAATCCGTAATAAATAAATGTGCGTGACTCGCAATCTCACAAACCTTCTCAACCGATTGCCATTTTTCGACGAAATGATTGTGTGTTGCGACAGGCCGAGGTTCAGAATGGAAAACGGACGTAACATAATAAAGCAGTCTTGTCACTGTTGCAGTAGCCATATAATTTGGAATTTCCAATTTTTCGGAGAATATGTCCAGGAATAACATTTGAGTATTAAAGTTATTGATATCATGATCTTATTGAGGCTGAGTAAAGAACGATATCTTGCCCCCTATCTAGGTCCTGGCCCAGGAACTTGTTGGCCCATGCTTTAAAACATCCCTGAATATTGCAGGCGATGTTCAAAAGATAAAGATTAAGAAATAGGAACAAAGGAATGTAACCACTGCAATTATTAGAATTCATTATATAATTGGGAGAAGTAGTTCTGCAGATGATCACAACGAGGATCGCCAAACAGCGTTGGCGATTAAATAATCATTGCCACAAAGTGTTAAAGTAAATTCCCCAACCATAATATGTATGTTTAAAATTAAACATTCTATATACATGAAGTTTTGCCCTTTTACCATATAAAGTTGAAACTTCTGTTAAGATTACAGTGTAGAAGACGAATTATAATCAATATTTTATACCAAAAATTTTTTAAATGATTTAAACACAAATGAGTTGCACAATAAGAATAATACTTTCTGTGTGACACTGAAGTCAGGATGTAATATTAACTTAAGAGCATTTTTCTGCATCAAAAAATGTTCTAATTTTAATCCTACTCTGTAACATTGGGTGAAGATAGCCTTGAATCAAAAAAGGAGACATCAGCGTGAAGCACACGAAGGACTAAGATGCCAAAAAGCTACATTGTTATTCGAAGAAACTACAAAAAAAAAACGCATTTTGATACACAAAACAACTCCATCTATTCTTACAATCGGCTTTTGTCTACGGTTGTCGGAACATCTCACTGTCGCACGACAAGAAGACAGCAACATTGTATACTTGATGAAGTAATTGGCTCATTCCTGAAACACATTTCACAACCATTCCAGTTCCAAAACACGGAGTAAACACTTCCAATTACACCTTATCAATCCATATTTCACCACTTTTTTTCCAAGATCTGAATTCCAAGCGAATGGCTAGAGACAGGTTTGGCTCGAAGAAGTTTTTCAAGCTCTCTTTTGTTTTCTCCAACTCTTTTTTTTCCCCCTTCCGTTTCCATAACCCAGAAAATTTTCAAGGTGAACAGGAAGTTCGATATGGGCTACTGTGGTTCAAGGTCTCGAATGGGAATCGCGTTCCATCATCATTTATAGTCCGTTACAATGGGGGTTTTCAGCAGAGTTGAGGTGAAAAAGGTGTTCGCGGGCAGAACAAAGGTGAATTTTATCCATAAGCGATGCGTGACTTCTGATTTCGAACTTTTTTTCCTTACTCCTCTTATGCTTGTCAGTTATCGTTTATGGTTTATTGGTGGTAAATAATAGGGTATCAAAACACAATTATTGCGATTTTAGGACTTTAGGGACTTAAAGAAAGGGTTTTGCCCACATAAAAAAGGCGTATTTTTATCAACAATGCTCAGAATTTTTTTTAAAGTGTTTTTTTTAACGATAGTGTTTTGGAACTTTTGGAACGAAATTATAGGTTAAAAGAACGTATTTTCTTACAAGCCGGATAGTTTCCATAATAATCTATAAAAGAAGTACATGTAATACGCGAAGCTCAAATTGCAGTGTAGAATATAAGCTAAAAATAAAAACGAATTTCCTAGTTAAAAAGTATGAAATGGAAGATTTTGAAATTATAACATAAAATGTGTTGAAATTGCATATACATATATACACTATAATTATGTCTCTCTGAACAAAAGATAAAAGAAATAATTTTAACTTGGCAAAAAATGAATAACTTTGATTACATGGTGAATAATTTATTTTCTTGCTAAGCTCTAATTTTTTCCATAATTTCTGTAGTTATTTTTCTATTATTTTCCTTAAAAGTTGTTAACAGTTTAAAGAATGCAAATCTGCAAAATTCTCCTTAAACCTGGTAATAATATTGTTTGCACGTCAACTTAGAATTGAAAAAAAAAAAGATTCAGACGCAATATATATATAACTATTCTTTTTTTACATTTAGAAGCTTGTTTACTCTATATATATTGTTTTAAAATATATTTTTACATTTTAATCAGTTTATTGCTCGAAGGATTTAAGCAGTACTTAAGCAAGGCAGTTAAAAAAAAATGAAAAACGAAGGAAGGGCCTGCAACAAGCTATGAACATTTTTTGTAGTACTTCATATTACTGGCAATTATATAAACGGAGACATAAATTGATTCAAACTTTCCTTTGAACGAAATGGAAATCTTAAAACTTATTTATCTTAAATAATGTCAACAAACCTTACACATACATAATCCAAACTAATAACAAATAACTTTAAGCAGATCATTAGGAAATATAACAAAAAGTATAAGAACACTATTCGTTAGCCTTCCGCTTAGCTGGGTATTTCATGATGTTGTATGACCATATATTGTTTTTAAGTCATTGATATCTTTGCATAAGGCTTGTGATTGTAATCAAAAACATTCTCATATTTCTCATCTCTTGTTTTAAAAACGATTGGACTTGAATTTCTAAAAGGGGTGTATATTTATGTTTTACGAGCTGATAACCCCCACCTCTCGGAATCGATTTCCATAAAGTCCATCCACAGTATCTCTACTCAACAAAATAAACACGCTTATCAAATTTCAAGTCTGTAGCTCTAATAGTTCAAAAACGGGAATTTTTTTTACCTGTTACCCGTTAATAAAAAAGCATGTTTGCCAAGTTTCAAGTTTGTAGTTCTTTAGTTCAACAAAGGGAAATTTTGTGTATAATACTCCCGCAATCCCTTCGGGGGTCAATTTTCTTGAGACCCGTCCTTAGCTATTCTTTATCCAACAAAAGAAACGTGCCTGCCAAAGTTCAAGCCTGTAGGTCTAATAATTCCGAAGATCTCACGACGAGTGAGTCTCTTTTCTGAGGTATTCAAATATACACTCTATTTAAAATCTCTTAAAAATAATGTACGACACAGAAGTTAAATTGATATTTTGTTATTTTTAAAATACAATAGTTCAGAATCCTATGATAATTATTGAGGCAATTACACGAAGCTATCCAACAATTAGGGTAATATCTTCCGTCGAATAGTTTCAAACTAACCATTAAAATTACCCAGTCTTTTATAGAAAAGATAATGTATACAAAAGAAACGAGATATCTTGAAGAATTCAAGAGCGATATATGCATCTTCTTAGTAAACAAATATTCCTCTAATTGCTTCTGATTCTTGAAAAGGATCGCAATGGAACATCATTAAGCCTAACAATCTCTTCAACATTCGAACATGAAAGCTAACGAATTCAATTCCATAAAGACCGAACAAAGTCATCGTCATTTACTTCACTTCTAAAGACTATTAAGTACCATTTAAGGCTTAAGAGTGACTAATGGAGAAAATGTTTAGATCACAGACAATTCCGTGTACTACGCTTCAATTCCTTCCATCCCCAGAGTTCTACTTCTATAATCAAGTTCAGAACACAACACTTCATTAATGACTCGGATTTGAAAGCCAATTTCCGTTATTTCATTAGCTTTGCGACGGAGGGAAGAGTAAAGCGAGATGGTACAGGAAATTAAAGATGGTAGAACCTGCCTATAGCATGGCTCCCTAGGGTTATTTTTCACAGTTTACGGGTCTCTTGAGGAGGAAACTTCACCATTTTCGCGAATCTTTGCGAGATCGTTACTACCGAGAAGGATTTCGCGAAAGGAGGTTTATATTTATTGTTCCATAAAGTGGAAGGCTGTTTTAAAGAGGTTTTATTATAAGTTTTTGCGCTCCGCGGTATTGAATGGAGGAGTTTTAATAAAAGACTGGATGTGTAGTATCGGAAAATTGATAAAATGATGATAGCTATCGATTTAATTCCGAATTCTAAAAACAGTTTAGAATGAATTTCAAATGTTTAAAAATGAAACTTACCGTAGAATCCGGTGTATAACGCGCACCTATACCTTCAAGCTTCATTTTTTTATTTTAAGGTATATTTTCGTCGAAAATGCACACCCCCATTTTTACGAAAAAGCTTGAAATGTGCACATGCGTTGCTATTATATTTTGAAGTCATTTATTCCAGTAATCATCCCAAGCTTTTGAAAAAAAGTAGTATAGACTCATGTCCATAAATTAAGGATAATTCAGAATCACACAGAAATTGAACTCTAAAATAAAAATTTCACCTGTAGAATTATCACACACATCTTGAAGAAGAATATGCAAATTACAGGAAACCACCAGATGACACGGATAGTACGTCACAATGACGAGAGGATATAAGGTATATAAGGAATGGTGGCAAAGAAGTAAAATTGTTCACAAGCGCTTTAAAAGCCTTTCAGTGCAATAACCGCATAGTTATGGCACAAAGGAAGCATTTGGATGATTTTTTACGTGGTAGAATGATCGGACGATTGGAATTTGGACGTACCCAGCTGGAAGTATCCGAGGAACTTGGAATCGCCTAGAGTGTCATCTTCAGGCTTTGGCAACGATTCCAAAATGATTTTAATGTGAGTAGATGTTACAGCGCAGGTCGCCCCCGAGTTACAACGCCGAATGAGGACCGGTATTTGGCAGTTACTGCCAAAAGAAACAGACGGAGCACAACATCAGACCTATCTCGTCAGCTCTCTTCAGCTACCGGTACGACAGTTTCAAGGCAGACCGTTTACAGACGCTTAGGGCACATTGGTTTATATGCTCGTAGGCCTGTCAGATGTGTTCCCCATACCGCAACTCACTGTCGCCTGCGATTAACCTGGAGTAGAGAGCATGCATTGTGGACACCGCAACAGTGGTCTTGTGTGATGTTTTCCGACGAGTCCAGGTTTAGTTTGCAGTCTGATTCTCGCCGGACTTTCATATGGAGAGCGCCAGGTACCCGTTACCACCAAGAGAACACCATTAAACGACACCGTTACGGTGGTGCAGGATGGCTCGTTTGAGGAGGAATTATTCTTGGTTCCAGAACTGACCTGCATGTTCAGAGTGTAACGATGACAGGCCACATCTATCGGGATGTCATTCTGGAACAACATGTACGTTTGTTTCGGGGCGCCATGGGTGCTGAATTTCTGTTTATGGATGACAACGCCCGTTCTCACCGTGCAAACATTGTAGACGAATGCCTTCAATCGGAGGATATCACCCGTATGGATTGGCCAGCATACTCACCGGACTTGAATCCAATAGAGCATGTGTGGGATATGCTTGGCCGACGAATTGCAACCCGTCAACCCCCTTCCACCTGTCTACCGGAACTTCGGAGGGCATTGCTTGATGAGTGGTGTAATATTCCCCAAGATCAGATTGATAATTTGATACTCAGCATGCGTAGGCGTTGTAAGGCCGGTATTGCCTCGTCCGGGAGACATACTCCGTATTAACCATCATACTCACCATGTTATACTGTTTTTTGTAAATAGGTTCTTTTTTGAAATTTGCTCCAGGGAGTAAAAATCGCAATTTTTATTAAATATGTCAAACATATAGCATCTTTTTTGCTCTCTACCTTTTGTTTAATAAATAGACTTTACAAATAAGTCAAATTTGCTTTGCTTCTGTCTCTTTCTTTGCCTGAACTTCATTATCCTTAATTTATGGACATGAGTGTATTTCTAGAATTATAATTCTTTTTGTTCATAAGGTATGTCGTTTCTTTTAAGTAATTAGTATTTCGATGCATGTAGAAATCTAGTTTTTTTTTATTGTTCATATCTTTTTCTATTTTTAAAGCTGTAATTTTTATACCCGGTGTATAACGCGAAGCCGTAAATTTCGATCTTATTTTTTGTGTTAAATGTGCGCGTTATACGCCGAATTTTAAGTTTAATGTTGCTATAAATGTATTTAAACTAATTTATTTTTCATCAATATTATATTAGTTTTAATTTGAAGGTGCATCAGCCTTTCTATACGGTGGGACTTTCATGGCTGCAGGATTCAAATTTATGACTTAAAGAAGTAACTATGGCCACAAGAGTTCTCGACCTTATTCGCTCGGTTACTGCAGCCTCAAATAGGATAGTTGAACGTCTTAAAATATAGTGCTCTGTTTTATATTAACAACTACGACAAAATACATACTGAAAATTTGTAACTTAATTATAATATTATTTTAACTTAAATGTGTTTAAAGTGCTGTTTTCAACCTCCTCATCTGGGAAACGTATCTTCGGTAGAGTTTACATACAGCCGTTGCCGAATTCGACGACAAATTCAAAGCAGTGATAGTGGGCAGCATGGGGACGACATATTATCATAGAACATGGATTCGCAAACTACGTTTAGTCGGTGAAAATCGCGATAATTGTAGTCGTCGGGAGGATGATAAGCCAGGCGAGGCGGTGGCCAAAAGAATGCGGGGATTTGGAAGGCCGTGGTAGGGTCGAAGAAACCTTGCATGTATGCAAATTTCCCACTCGTCTAGGGAGAATAAAAGCGGTGAACTTAGAACCAGGACGTGTGGTTCCTGCACGATGGTGCATCAACACCTTTTTCGATTGTGGTGCGTAACCACCTCCAATGCTATCCTGGGAGGTAAATTAGAGGCGGTGGACCCGTTGCTTGGCCTCCACGCTTACCGGACCTCAATCCCTTGGATTTCTTCTGGAGCCACCTGAAATCGCTTGGGTATGAAACGCCGGTGGTAACAGTGGAGAATATTACGGCAGGCTCATAGGCGCTTCAGCTGACATTGCCAGCACACCGGAATGGCTTGAACGCGCCTGACGATCCTTCGTCCGTCGGTATCGGCTGTGCTATGGCCTACACTGCTACAACTTTGAACAATTCCAGCGATAATCACTCTTCGTTGCGTTTCTGACGTCGAGCTATGATGCTTTGTTCGTATTGAATTGTATTTATTATGCCTTAATTGTATTTCGTACCTCCTATTGCCCCTTTTCATTCCACTAGATATCACACCCTTCATAACCTTGTTTTTGCGATTTACTCCGATTAAACGGGGCTTGTGACCCCATGTTCTATGGTGATTTGTCGTCTCCATGCTGTCACTCCTCTGAATTTGTCAGTCGAATTTGGCAACATCCTATATATTAATTAAAAACAATCAATCTCTATTTTACAAAAAAGTAGTGTTTTAAGCGTAAATATGAATTTCCATTGTATTTCTTATAGAAAATATTTAAAATATCACTTTCTCGCTCTTTTATTGTATTCCTATATTTACATTCAATACCTTTCGCTAAATGTATGAATTAATTTAGCCGATAAGATATCTAATGAACATGAATCATTCAGCGCTTACACGTTTAACTAGATACCTACAGATAGGTCTTGGTGGCCACACTAGCTGAGTGGTTGTGGGCACGGACTCGTGACCTATGTGCCATGTGTTTGAGCCTTGTGCCACTGAAGACCTGCCGTGTCGAGGGGCTGATGTACGTTAATGTGTTATGGCTTAAT
Organism: Trichonephila clavata; assembly: GCA_019973975.1. Classification (NCBI taxonomy): domain Eukaryota; kingdom Metazoa; phylum Arthropoda; class Arachnida; order Araneae; family Nephilidae; genus Trichonephila; species Trichonephila clavata. The sequence goes on along the minus strand of BMAO01007501.1, from coordinate 24,734 downwards.
GTCCTCCCGTTGGCGTAGTGTTGTAGTTTAGAGAGGAGGCACTAGCTCTAGTATCGTCCTCGCTCCTTGAGTGTAATTTAAATTACGAGGTTCGTCGCCAATAGCCACAAAATAATATTGCTTATATATTGATATATTATTGTTCACAAATAATATTGCTTTATAGTGCGACGTTAATCCGACACTCACTCATGTGGATACATTACGTTTCATGTTATGAACAGCCGTTTCATACATTGATTAGTCAATGAAAAACAATTTTTTGCTATCTGCAACTCCACACCAATCTTCGTAAGAGCACTAAACTTTTGAATATTTCGACTCCACTCAGCATTATCGATGTGGATTTATCCTAGATAATTGTCCGAAAAGGCGATTGAAGAAATATTTAATCTGTGTTATAACTGAATTGGTTGCATTATTTAATAAAAATCACTTTTTTCTTTAAAAAAATCCATTGGGTTTGGCATATTATATTCTAAACTTCCAAAATAAAGTTGTGGTTTGTGGTTTTCTAAGTACAATGTACTTAGTTATAAATAAAGAGTTATCATTGATCGTAATGTCCTTGGTCAAACATGTTATTTATCCACGTAAAACAATGAAATGGGTTTTTTAGTTTAACGACACGTGATTCATAGTAAAATTAGTTTGTTTCACAAATAATATGACCTTGATTACTTTAGGTTGTAAATTACGAAGTTTAAAGACCAACATATTACTATCTGTTGTATCAAAGATTTTATTATAAATATCTTTAAGAATACAAATTTCCTTGGCGAGGCTGTATATTTTGGGAGGGATTTAACAAATGATACAACCCAGATATGAAGTTTGATGTGACAAAAAATTCAACACAAAGAATGTAAACGTTTTTTTTTTTTTTTGTTCTGTTGTGTTTTTGTTCTTAAAGCGAGGAAAACTTAAGGTATTCAAATATCCTAAAATTGTGAATTTTGCCAAAAATTGACAAATTTTTATGATTTTATTTCATAAACCATCTTGTTAGCTTTTAGCTTTATAAAAATACCATGTTTATTATTTTCCGTTCACTAGAACAAAAACTACAAGACTTTCAATAAAAGCAGATGCCACTATTTTAAGCAAGATATATATTATACTTTAAAACGCGTTTTACTCGAAATGTGTTTTTTTGAAAAAATACTCAAACGTAGCCAACGATTGCTAAAAAAGTTTTCAAAATAATTAACTGAATTTTTTTTCCTTCATGTTCCGTATAATAGTAGAAGTGTTTTAACCTTTATATTTATCAATCCCTGTTTTATTACAAAATTTATAGTTCCTTATGTGAATATAATCACTGTTATTTTAAACAATTTCATATAATAAATAAGATAAAGTGCTCTAGCTTTTGTAAAAATTAAAATATCTCTTATCTTGAAGGTCATTTCAAAAATGAATAACATAGCAGAATTGAAAAATTGAAAATTTGTTTATAAACTTTTAGTACAGAATGGGCCCCGTTTATGTTATTTTTTGTAAATTTTTGCTCATTTTTTTCCACACATTTTAGTAACAATAATTTCTTTTTATCTTCTTCATTTTTGCATATTTTTCTAAAATGTACTAAACAAATCTAAAAATCACACAAAAAAAAAAACCCATATCTCCATTCTTTTAAAAAAAGTTGTCGCAAATAGTCGGATACTTTAATACAATATGGACAGTAATCCATTGCTCTATTATTTATGTTATTCCTTCGCTTCCTAAAACAAAATATTAAAATATGGTACAGTAGAGTAAAAAAAAAAAAAAAAAACTTGGCACTCGATAACTCAGCAGTCCTGATAACTCAGCCACACCATTGAAGAGTGTCCGATGCAGAAATTATTGCTACTGTCACAGTTAATGAAAAATTGCCGGAAAGTGATGAAGATGTGAACGTTGAGGACACCGCTCAAACTCCTAATATATCACATAGTAAGGGACTAAAGGCTGTCGAAACTCCGTTCAGTAATTTGAACAACAAGATGCGTCGGTAATGGTCTGACTTACTGTTTCATTCGTTGTCTTTGTGGTGAAGCAGCAAAACGTAGAGTGCAGTACAGAAGACAACAGGGCATTATGCATTTCTTTAAAAAATAATAGCCAGTTTTTTCAAAGTTGGCTACTTAATGTTCATTATAGACAACTTTATGCTTTCATGAAATATTTTCTGAGATGTGTATGATCAGGAAAATTACTGTATGCTGTGTTTTCATTAATTTTCAATTTCATGTGATTAGTGTTCTACGCCTTCATAAAGTACGTCCTTTTATTTTGTTTAAGTGTGTTTGGGCAGTTTATTTTCTGTTGTATGCTCGAGCAAACAAAACATACAAGTACAGTACAATATTTTCTGAGGAAACATTCGTACTTATTCTTTTTAAATTCCATTCTCAATAACCTGGCATTTTCACAAACTCTGCCACCGTTCGGTCCACATTAGGCCGAGTTTTCGGGATTCCGTCTGTTTTACGGTACAATATTTACATCTCGTCAGAATTTTACTTGCTCGTAAAATTTGAGGTGAAAATAAAGTAATCTTAAGGAGGGAAGAAAAAGATTTTCAGTAACATAAAATATTAGTTTTGTTTGAAAATGCCGTTACTGTTATATAAGTAAGTCAGAGAAATATGGCGCATAGATATTTCATTCATGTCAAATGGAAAATTAATGTTGAATCCCACGTTGTTACGAATATTAACAGGTTTTGCCTTGACGAGACATTGGATGTGATTCTGGTATACAAGAACGTTTGATGTTTACATGAATAAATTTTCTTTTGAATCAGAGAGAAAGTCTCTTTTTTTATTTGCCGTTCCATCCCTGAGGACTTCAAATTTGAATATTCTGTCGTCGATAGTCATTTTTTTCGTTTCTCGCAGAAATGTCAAGATCACGTCAACTACTCTCACGAGGAGTGACTTTTTTAAAACAAAGTTCGAAGTTCAAGGACTCTTTCAAGAGAGGAATTCGTTTGTGTTTTGCAAGTTTCTCCCCCCCCCCTTTTTTTTTTTAAAAAAAAAAGAAAGAATAGCTGTACTGAAATAATTCTTAAAAAAAATATGTCTTATTACATATTTGTATGCCTCTGTATAAAAAAAAATGATTCGAATGTTTACAATATTTCTATTATTTTTGCTATTATATTGTTGAAATACATGTAAATGTATCATCAAAATAAATTTGTAAGAGTAATTGGAATCTCTTTTATGTTTCGAATCAATCTTAAAAAATTTTAATAAAGTAAACATTTAACTAAAAAAATTCGAAACGATGTTATATATTCATAATTAAGGCATAAATTTTTATACGCAATCAAACTTTATAAAAAATATTCAAGAAGAGCGATTTACACCAAAAATAATAAATAAAAATGTTTTCATTGTGTTTTTTCTTATATATATATATATATATATATGTATGTATGTATGTATGTATATATATAATCTTGTTCAAACTTTCAATCGTTAATAAAATACTCTTTATATTCATCCATTAAAGTTCAAAATTTTTCAAAATTTAAATATTTATTTTTTATTCGGATGAGAGAGAGAGAGAGAAAGAAATATAAAAAATAAGTAATACATTTTCTTTATTTCATTTGTTTACTGAATACTAAATTGTGTGCAGACAGATTTAACACAACAAAAGTTCTGAAATATAAATGCATAATAGCGACATGCTTATTAAAAAAATGGATCTCAGTGTAAAAATTTTGTTTTTATCAAAAAAAATTTTATGCAATTTTTAAAAATAATCGTGATACAAAGTTTAGTTCGTAACATGTGTGATATCAACAATTTTTTCCGGTATGATTTAATTCTCTTTACTTTTTAATAATTTACTGTAAAATGGACGCCTTCCAGTTGAACTCATGCCTAATATCTATGGTTCCGCTGCCAAATGACTTTCGTTACATTCATCTTATTTATTACAGACAAAACTGTTGCTTTTATCTCAAAATCAGCTGTTGGTCGTTTTTTACAACTCTTTCTATATGATGGATAATTCTAGAAACAATTAAACGATTAGCGAAGGAAATTTTAAAATTACAAATTTAAAACAGAAAAGAACTTTGTTTTGAATAAAACTCTGCAATTTCAAAAAATTTCATTTTTTTAAAAAACTTTAAGACATGTGATGAAGTTCTGAATTGAACAAAATATAGATGCTGTTTGTGGTTTAAAGACATCGAAAAAGTATTTTACTTCTGATAGATGCCCAGATTGATATAGTTTTTATGAAAAGTTTTTTAAAATTGTAAATCCAACATTTTTTTCTAACACCAACGTAATAATTGTTCGCAGTATAAACGTTATTGATTAAATCTGCAAAACGAATTCATTGTTGCGGAATACTTTTTATCCTAGAAAATGTCTTGTAGAATTCACCGAAATTTTCAGAAAAACGGTACTAATTTATTTACAATTTAATAAGGCCTTTTTGAAACAGTTTCCATAACATATTCATAAGAAGATAAAATATTTAACAGGATATTTTCCGAGATGAATCATTATTTCAGCTTTTACATTTAAGTGGTTTTAATTTTTTTAGATCAAATACAAGAAAATTACAAGAAAAAAAATTTTGTATCTCTCTGACATAAAAATTTTCTCTTCTATCTAAAATTGATTAATGTATTGAGAATTTTCTACCTGTTATTTCTTTCGTTCCTACTCTTTAAGTTTTGTGATTCCTGTTTATAATTTTTCCGGTTATTACTCTACTTAGGTTTTCTTTTCTTTCCTATAATGATATTGTTTACGAGTCGATCCAACGGATATAGCAGTTACTTAATGTATTGCATCTTGACTTTGAAATTTTTTTCATTGTCATATTTAATCAATTTCCTGTTTATACGTTTATTTTTGATGCAGTCCCACATGTCCCACTGATAGCATATTCAGGGTTAGTAAGAAATCCATTTCATTTTACAAATCACAGAATATTTTCAGGTAGTATAGTAAATATTTTAAAACTCTGAATGGAGTGATGTAGGAAAAAAGTTTAGGGAACAAAAAGATAATTTCTTTGAAAAAGTTTAATTTTCAGAAGTATTAAAAATCTGTAGAGGAAATTTTGTGTGGTGGTCTTAAACGTTTTATTTTAAAATATCCTTTGACTTAGCTAAAAAGGATTTACTTGTTTATTGATTAATGATCAAAACCCCTCAACCTTAATATAATTTTTAAGCGCAACTTTTTTTTAAAAAAGTAGGCTATTGTTATAAGAACTTCTTGCCTCCAATTATAGGCAGTAGCCAAGTAGTCATCGAGCTCATGGCCGGTGATGCTTTTGTCGAGTCGTATGTACGAATTCAGATTCTCTAAAGACACGTCCTACGAAGTGGCTAATGGATGAGAAATCTGTCAAGACATAAAATTTTCACGTTGATGTTGCACAAATGTAGAGAGAGGAGTGCTCGGGTCATCTGATCATGGTTCAAAATATCCAAGCATCAAAATATCCTGCATTTGGCTACAAGTAATTTGATAAGTACGAATTGATGGAAGATACCCTGGTTTATAATACAACTAATAATAATCTTTAATAAGGAGAGATTCTAGATAATAAAGTGTAATATTCTAGAGTAATATATATAATCTTTCCCTAAGGTAATATTTTTAACGTGTCTAGGTTTTTCGAATTTTGTAAAAAGTAAATTGTTGAAGTTACATACGCTAAATTCAAATTTCATTTAAAAATAATTACTTCAACTCAGAATTTATGATGAAAAAATATTTAATTTCTAATGGAGTTTTTTCAGCACGTTTAAATAGCCACGAGATAGATACAAAACTTTTATTTGAAAGATTAATTCTCTAACAATATTCATTAAGGGTGTAACGAAACCGCTTTGAGTTCTTGGACACCTGCGACTTCCCTCACAGGGGCTAGGATCAGTTTTTAGGAGAATTGATCCCCACATGTGCAAAAACACCTGCAGTCGTTAATATATTACGTGGACGTGTCTTGGATAGCCCCGGCAACCTTTGACACCAGGAGAAGCCCACTCCACCCACAACCGGATGTAATGAGAAGAAAAGGCGCCGGCAGCGGTCAACCCCAAAACCCGAGCGGGGACCGAGAGAGAAAAGAGAGTTCGAGTGGAAACTTTGCCTTGAACGGACACCAAGACTCCTCCCTCACAAAGCAATAGAAATTAGGACTCAAAAATAATCTAACTGCACTAAGTTGTAAATTAATGTAAATAATAGCTGTGACTTAATTAAACTAAATTTTTATTTTTCAAATCACGCTACCTTTATTTGTTTCAAACATCACAAGAGGTTTGTAAGAAATACATGATTTAGACAAGAGAAACCTAAAATAAAAAACTATTTCAGTAGAAATTAGTTTCTTTAGATCTATCTCTTTTTGTGTGTGTGTGATGTTGTCAATAAATGATTCCGAAAATGTTTTGTAATAAGTACTTTCGCCTTTTTTTGGTGTAAAGTGAAATGTATTGACCTTGACTTAGGTGTATGATTTGAATTATTTACCTGCCGGTTTCCAGACATACGCCTTGCAGTATTTTTACGAACTGAGCTGAAAAGAAGATCCCTTTCAGGCCGTATATGTATATTGCTTTTTTTACACCTGTAATTACTAGATTCATATTTCTTCAGGAGGAGTTCCTGAAAACTCTTGTCATGTGCATTAAATGTTTGGCACATTACAGTTTGAAAATTGCTGACTTAAGATTTTGATAACACAATATGATTTGAGAAAAGAAATTCATGCAAGTTATATGAGGACAATCTAATAAACAAATGCACAAATAAAAAGCACATTTAATGCGTTTTTAGTTTATCGGGAAGAACTCGATCGATTATGGCTGAATGTAAAGTACTGTTAAGCTGATATTTGAGCCGATTAAGAGAATGACAAACCATAAATATAAGAGCAAATCATCAGTTTATAGCGCTTATATGCAAATTTCCTTGCTTTCCATTGTCACGTAATTGTGCATCATATATCAGAATCCCTACCAATAGTCCAAGGTGAGACATCTAATTGATCTGAAACAAAAAGAATAAGAATTAGATTATCCCCGGATCTAAATTTATAGCACAGTCACGAAACAGGTTTTAAAGACTCAGAAATACATTTAAATAATTTTTAAATAACACAACACCATCATCGAATTAGACGGAGAAAGTAATGGAAAATATATCTCGAGCCCCGTACGAGATGTACAAGTTAAATGCGGTTAAAAAGAAGAGAGATACTTCGATAGCATACGGGATGAGTGTATAATTTTCAGATATTGCACATCTAGAAAGTGCTTTATCTCAAAGGAACAGGTGCATTAAGTGACCTTCTATATTTCTTTTATCTTTGGACGAGCCCATTTTATTGAATTAGGGTAAGGAATATAAGGAGGTTAAAAGAGAGAATTGCCTTTATAAAATGATTATGGGAAAAGAGCTTGAGAACAAATTAACTGAAGTACAGAAACTGTTATTTGTATAAAGAATTTACTAAAATTTATGTCTTAAATCTGAGCACAGCGGTAGAAATTTGAATTCACTTCTTGACTGCATTTACAACTCTCAGCTTTAGAGGAACAACAAAAAAAAGTCTTTAAGAAACAAATTTAATTTTACTTAAAAGATAACCAAAAAAGAAAAAAATATATCTGACTCCAAATTTTTTATGGCATGAGTTAATTTCATATTCACACGACAGTTGTTGGATTCCAATCAATAAGAGTATAGCAATGTTATGGAACGATAAATAGGTAAGCTACGATTATTCTGCCACTTCTGAATTTCGATATGTGCTGCTACCATTCCGGCTTCTTATTTGAGGTATAGCACTATCTTTTCACAACAGCAATATTCAGATGAGATTTCCGAATGAGTACCCACTGCGTAACTTTCCTCTTTACTGTGTTTGAATGTTTCTTCCTCTTGAGTATTCGGTTGCTTTTAAATGCTAATCGTTTGTATATCCAGCATCTTCTTCAGAGCATAACGGAGAACATTAGGCCCCTTGCAAAATCAGGTTTTGTTTCCCAAGCCGGATCTTACAAAGGGCATAGTCAGGCTTTGGGCCCTCGTGGTGTGGGGGTTGCTTGGATGTACGTTATGCTACTGATCTTCCTTTCACGCGAATTTGAAGTTTGTACCATCCCTCCTTCATGCTGTTCCAATTTCAATGAACAGCAGTGTTGAACAGTGCGTATGTTGAGAGAAATATCACTTTATGTTGATAATGTAATCAATTTATTGACGATACGTTATAGATTTTTAAATTATCAGAAAAAAGCCATAAGCATTTATAGAACCAGTAATTTTAACAAATTTTCAAAGTCAGAAGTTAAGTACCTTTTACTTATTTTTTTCTACAGTGAAATCTTGGACAAGTTATTTTTTACGGAAATATATATTATAAGCAAAGAAATATCGATCCGAACACTTATCAGTGAAAAATATATTAAGGTATCCGACTACATGCGACAACTTTTTTTTAAAAAAATGGAGATATGGGGATTTTTTTGTGGTTTTTAGATTTGTTTAGTACATTTTAAGAAAAATATGCTAAAAGTAAGAAGATAAAAAGAAATTATTATTACTAAAATGTGTATGTGGGAAAAAGTAAGCAAAAATTTACAAAAAATAACATAAACGCGGCCCATTCTGTACCCAAAGTTTATAAACAAATTTTCAATTTTTCAATTCTGATGTGTTGCTATGTTATTCACTTTTGAAATGACCTTCAGAATAAGAGATATTTTAATTTTTACAAAAATTAAAGCACTTTATCTTAGTTATTATATGAAATTGCTTAAAAAAACAGTGATTATATTAACATAAGGGACTGTAAATTTCGTAATGAAGCAGTGATTGATAAATCTGAAGGTTAATACACTTCTACTATTATACAGAACATACATAAATAATTTTAGTTAATTATTTTCAAAACTGTTTTAGCAATCGCTGGCCCCGTTTGAGTATTTTCAAAAAAAAAAACACATTTCGAGTAAAATGCTTTTTAAAATAGGACATATATTGCTTAAAGTAATGGCTTCTGCTTTTACTAAAATATTTGTAGTTTTTGTTCTAGTGAACGGAAAATAATAAACTTGGTATAAAGCTAATAAGATGGCGTATAAAATAAAAGCATAAAAATATTTGTCAATTTTCGGCATAATTCACAATTTTAGGGTAGTCGGATACCTTAAACTAAGATTTTCTGTTTTTAAATCAATGCTGTATTTTCCTAGGATTCAGAGCAATTTATAAAACTGTTCCTTTTAATATATTTAAAATACAAAAACTTCATGATATTATACATATCTGTGAATAAGATCTAGTTATAAATAACAAGTAAGAATTTAACCCCAATCGAGATATCAACAAAATTATATCGAAGTAAGCTTTGGATTAGTTCTCTTAGTTTGAGAATTATAGAAGATATATACATGATTGGATTATTTATTCGATTGAAAATGAAGTGATCTTAAAAGGTGATCCCTTAAATTCATAACTTAATGCTTTGCGAAAAATCTGGAAGAAATAATGGAGTTCAAAAATATCAGAAAATATACATTTATACATATCACATGATGTTAAATTTAAAGTCATATTCAAGTTCAGAAGAATCCATAGCTCTCACAAATAATTTAACTTTTAATAACATTATTTCTCTAAAAAAGGTATTTAATTTTTAACTAATATATCCACTTGCAAAATTTCAAATAAAAAATCCAACCAGCCAGGAAATTTAAAATAAATATATTTATTTGTACCGAAATGTTATTTTACTAGGTAATTTTGCCTCAAGAACGTTTTGTTTTTATTCTAGTATAAACATTTTGCTTAAAAGAAGTTTGTTTTCATCGCATGAAGTGAAGAATTTTACTTTCAATGAAAAATTGATTGCAGCGGATTTTAATCAATAAATATTTTTTTGGCACAAAATACGAAGAAGTTATAATACTTCAGATAATAAGTGAAACCCGGAAGACATTAAATTTTTTATCACAGATGCAGAAGAAATAAATATCTTTAAAAGATGATAAATTTAAATTAAATAACTTTTTCATACAAAGGATATTTTTAAACTATACATAATACCTTTAAAAATTAGACATACTGGTTTAACAAACAAAAAGAATATTGAAAGACATGTATCCTATCGAATTAATTCTATTACTAAAAATTATATGAAAATTATACAACAAAAACTTTGGATATATTACTCCCATAACACAGGAATTATTTTATATATACGTACATGTAATGTTAAAACTTGATCATAGCTTCAGTGCTGGATACAAAGCAACCAACTAAGCTTTTTAAAAAAGTCATGTTTATAATCAAGAAAACAACAGGAAAATAAAACCGACTTAACTAGCATTATATCCGACAACACATTTTTTAAACTTTTGGAAAAAAAACCTAACAATGAATGAAAATTGATAAAAAAGAAGCTAATTGTGAATGTATGAATCATACTATATCAAGTTAACGGAAATCAATACAAGGAACATGGAAACGGATGCACGGAAGGGCAACAAAAACGTTCTCATATTCTATCTGATCTAAAAGAGATGCAATAGGAATTTATGAGACACAGAAATTATTTACGATGAGCTACTGACGAAATAAGTAATGCTGAAATAAATAACAGTTTTCATACTTTGAAATCCAGAGTGCATCTAAACATACGCACACAGCAAAAATCGAAATGCATTTGAATCAATACTACGTATATTTATAAAAAGCATTTTTTACCAATAGCACATTAATTATTACAAATTTAGGCACATTTGAATTCAAGGCGGAGTATCATTGGATTCTGGGACTACTATTATTAATGGAATATTGTAGTATTCCGTAAAAATGATTCTGAGTCACGTGTATTACTTAAATACACTTAATGTTCTTTATAATTACTTCTTAACTACACGTTAAGTATAATTACAAGTATATATATAAAATATTTATTTATTTACTTTTGTATGTGTATGATTAGACAAACTTACAAATTACGAATCTTGCAAATTGTAAACGATGTTCTGCATCCTACCACATTTGTTCTTAGGTAAGGGAATGAATGCTTGTATATAAATAATTCTTTTAAAAAATTCACCTCAAAAGGAAATATGGATAATGGTATTTTTTAAAGTTAAAGTGCTGAAAAAGCTAAACTGTGTTTCTGAAAAATTCTTACATAAAAAAATAAAATTAATTTTCTGATGGTTGGTTTTGCATTTATGTAAAGGATTGGTTCCTGATGAGATGCTGAACTGGAAGTATCGATGCATTAAAATTATCCACAAATCCAAGTCACAATATTAAGTTTTATTTGAAGCAAAACCAAGCAAATTAAATAATTAAAAACCTTCAGCGCACAATTTAATAGCAAAAAAAAAGTTCTTGTTATATAGTTTTGCCAGAAAAATTTCTCACAAATACAGCAATACAAAGATTTTGTAATTATATATAATAAATTTGGATATAATTTAGACACACACACACATGTATCTTTTTTAAAAATCAAATTCAATTACTTGATAGGGTATGCCGTAAATTTAAAATTTTGCTGTGATGCAGCCGTTATTCTTTGTGTGCGAAGTGTTTGTTTATTTAATATTCTCGTCTTCTCTGCTTCCCCCCCAGAATAATTTGTTTTGTTTAAATCCATTTGGTTTGGGGATTTTATTTTATTTTTCATTTCAATTGTAATCTTGTGTTTTTGGATTTTTAGTGGCTTAATTTAATTTCGTTTGTTAAGGTAATGCATTTATTAATGCTAATAATAAATGTGATAATAAAATGTGAATCAAAAATAAATAATAAGGAATTTTGTGTATAATGATGATCGTATTTATTAAATACGTTGTCATATACTCCTCAAAAGACTGAAACCGATATGCAGAAAAAAACATGAAACACTGAGGAAACTACAAAATTAATATTTGTATCTAATAGAGTTTGGTTCAATAAAACGGGAAAAGCGGAGGACTTTTTAACCAGTAGGTGTGTTTTTACTCCTAATATCCAAACATTATCAGGAAAGCTACATATTAATTCTATGATCTTTCTAGGATATAAATTATTTAAGCAGAAATACTTCACTCCGTATTATATTTACTTAGGAGTTGTAATTAAAGACTACATATTTCCAAAAAGTTTTTTCTTTCTTTTTTCTCCGCTCCAAATCGTTTTACCGTCACATCAAATTTGTGGCAATGTCTTTCGATAACGAAAGCAAACAACTGTTCAGATTTTATGAAGTTAATATTTGTAAAAGCCTGCTACTTTTGCGTAATACTTTTTCAGATAAAATATTTTCCTGTGTTTATCTTGAATCCTGTGTAACATTTAAGCACTAAATTTTTACTGGATTTCTTTCATTATTTATTAAGATATTTCTGCACTTTTTTGTTTGAAATTACCGCTGCTATTAATGCAAAGTTTTGGGTCTCATGTGTGCATGTATGCATAAGTATTTAATTAACTTTTTCGCGTTGAACTATTTGATGTTGAATATGGAATCAAAAACTTAAGAGTTGTTAATTAAAATGTTTTAAGGTATTGCTTGACTTCAAAGTATTTACCTAATATTCTACAAGTGAAGTTGGTAAAGTCTTTAAAATAGATAAATACATAACTACCAAAATCTTTTATTGGATGAATATATTTGAATACAGATATTATTGTATGTTTTTTGCAAAGGCAAGCGAAAAAATCATATTTTGAGAATCTATTGATTATTCGAATTTAATTTTGAATCCATGAATGATTTTTTTATCTGATCACGTGATACACTGTCACGTAATATAAGGAAGAAGACATTTGAACTTGTACCTTGTTCAAATGATTTTCTCTGATGGTAGAGTACGGGGTCTATATACTATATAGAATTCAATCTGCTTCCATTTACCTACACGGAAATCTTCGGTGGAATGTTGCTTCTAATTCTTTCGCCGGCCACTAGGCCGATATTTTTTTAACTAGGGTTCTTTGGTCCGATCCATTACATTTACAACACTAGAAAGTAGTTAAAGTACAAAATATAATGATATTTTTCATTTCTTATTTATTTTTGTAATATTTTATTTGATGTAAAACTTGCTTTTGATTAAAGAATTTTTTTTGTGAAAAGTAATTTTAAGTTTTTGTAGACTTAGAATCTAAATATTAATATACTATTGTTTCAATCTCGGTTGTGAGTGAATATTAGCGTCACACTATACATCAACGCAAGGGCTGTTAGCGACAGACCTCGTAATTTTAAACCATTGTCAAGTGACGAAGACGACACTTGAACTGGCACACCATCTCCTAACTTCCACACCACACCAACGAAAGGACGTTTGAGCCTCGACATATTTTACGTGCATAGGCTTCCCCTGCACAACAGGTCTTCAGCTGTGCCAGGCTCGAACTCATGACATGCCAGCCACGAGTCCGTTACCTTGACCACTAGGCTACCGCAGCCATGTTTCAATTTCGGATAGTAAAATTTCTAATATTTGGATCCTAATATCAAATATCAAATGTGCACAGTTTGATATGGGGTTATTTAGTGTGACTATTGAAAAATAATCAGCATTATATTCGCTGCAATCTGTGAAATTTTATTATTATAATTAATCATTTTTTTGTAAGAATAAACTTTGTATAAATTCATGTGACGTCATAATCACATGATAACGACAACCACGTGTTTCTAGCCAATGAGTTCAAAAACACGTGTGACCTTATAGTCACACGATAAATGAAATCATGTGTTTCCAGCTAATAAGTTCGTGCCCTCCGTTGTTGCCACCTTTTGCTCTTTGCATAAACTTTCTCTTTAAAAGTTTAAAAATATATATTTATCAGCAACTATAATACTCATAAATGAGGAAAATGCACTTTATTTAAAAATACACGTGTAATATATTATTATTTTAAATTTGGAAACTTTTAGAAGAAATTTTTATTCTTAATACTAGAGCAGCTTTACCCAATTCTAAAATTTGAAATTTTACCTAAATTTTACAAGTAGAAAAACAAGTTTAATGCCAGTTTTGAAATCATCGGAGAACACGTGTTTCTCTTTATCATGTGACCGTCATGATTTTAGCCTATTAGAGTTGAATTTATCAGGAAGATAGTGTTTTACAAAAGTGTGTGTGTTCTTTAAATAATCATTCTTCTCGCATGTGTGTGTGTGTAATCTTTCTTCATCTTTCATATCTTCCAGCATGAAATGTTAAAAATTTTGGGTGTAATTTTGAAACTTTTAAAAGAAATTCAACTTTAGATATACATACTCTAAAACACGTACTACATACACGTAAGTCTTTTTGTTAACGTAGGTCTATTCTACTTTACGAAACTATACAAAAACTTATAGCTCTATAAATTATTTAAATAACATACTATAAATAGAATGAAACGAATAATAGCATTTCAAAATATATTATTTTACTTCTTATAACCTGTTCATTAAAATATTCATGGTGTGAAGAATTTTAGAAGCATCCTGCATTATTTTTCTTTCCGGATACTTATTACGTAATATTAATTTCCAATTATTGGAACCTCAAATTTTAATTTTGATTCATAATTTTTTTTTCAAAAGAAGCCGACGAATTACTTTAATTCTACTTATATATATGTCAGTTATAATTATCACCTACCTTTCGTAGGAAGCTATTATCTATCCACTAGATAAAACAAGTGTCAAGAGGTTTCTTTATGGTCTTTCATAAATTTAGCACACCTTTCATTTTGGCCTCTTATTTTTTTGGCACTCTTCCCTCTAAACTTGACACTTCACAAAATGACTTAGTTTTTAAATCTCTTTTTAAACAACACTAACCTATTTAACTCCTGCATGACGCTTCTGTTTCAGTTATAAACAATTCTAGAAATACGTATGCTAAAATATGCTGGAACATACGAAAAAATTAAAATGCCTCCGAAGAATGACAACGAAATAATTATTCTATTTAAAAGCTATGGGTGTCATATACAAGGATTATTCAGGAAATCTTTACAAAATATTCTGTTAAGGAAATTTTTTAATTAGAAAACTCAGTAATGATTTCATTTACTTTATTTTTATAGCATTTTCATAGACTTAAAAGACATATTTTTATACTGTAAAAATAAATATAAAATGCATGAATTTCGATGAGTCAATTCTTGTATTATTGTTTATGTTCACGTGAACTAAACTTATTCTATAAGCTCGCATATAAATAGTTTTAATGTTGGTTATTTAATTAATTACAGGGATGTTTCTTTATCAAAACATCAGACAACGAGTTTTCAGGAGGGAAGGGGATATTACGTCTCTAAATCACAATTCTCATCATTTTTTATGCCATATTTTTACTAATTTCTAAATTTGATTTGATTTATCTGAAGTAACACGAGGGCTGAAAGGTGACGACTTCATGATTCTGAACCCTGATCAAGGGACGAGGACAACACCTGAGCTACCAAACTCCTCTCAAACTTCCACACCGCACCAATGACATTTAACATGTGCCTTAGTCCCTCTAGACTGCGGGTACTAATTTATAGATTATTATGGATTAGCATATTTTGAAATCTTACTATCAATGAGTTAGAATACAAATTAAGTAAAAATTTGTTTTGCTTGGTTTTAATTTGGAAATACTGTCTCTCTTTTTTTTTCGTAATAAAAAATAGTTCCCAATACAACAATAGAACATTTCCTTTTCTTATGTAATTTAATTTTTAAGGTTATATTATTTATGAATTTAAGTGACATAACTTTATTCGGAGTGTTTCATCTCTGTTTTTATGTTAAAAATACAAACTATATAACCGTAATACAATTTTAAAAATTTACCAATTTATAATTTCATGTGAAAATTCAGACTTATTTTCAAACGATCATAAAATAAAACATTAATTGTTTTTCTTCTCATATTTATTTCATGTGTATTCTAGCTATTTACTTGATAAAAGGAAGCATAAAAACAATTTGGAAATTCTAAAAAGTATTTCTGATATATAAAACCAATCAATAAAACAACATTTTTGTTCTTTCCACCAGATTTGAGCTTTTTTACTTCAAAGAAGAGAAAAACAAGCAATTCGAACAAAAATCTTGTTAAATAAAAGTCATTTCTCACCTTAGCCAAAGCTCTCCGGAGATTCTCTCATAACATTCACCATGCCAAAATTGCCATTCGACGCAGCCCACTGTGACGTCGCCATGACGTAAGGGTGGAGCGACTGTGCTGCTCCCTATATCTCATGCTTCCTCAGAGTCCGGATAAAGATGACTTTGCGAAGATGCGGCGGTTTCCGTTGCATTGCACAAATTAGAGCTTTGATAATTTTCCGACTTCGGTGCACGGAGGTTACCTGATTTACGTGTCCCGTCTTTGTTTTACATTCGGCTCATGTCACAGCCAATGAGCGATCTAGATTTTCGGATGACGATTTCTTACGGAGTATGAATTGTATGTAAGAGCAGTTACACTAACTATAATTCATAGTACCGTCCTTAAGTTGTGATTCTCCATGCGGTTTCGATGAAACGGCACATGCTGGTATTTGAAAACAGTGTAAGCATGTTAAAATATTAGTGCCTTTCATCGCCATCTCGTGACTAATAAGATTTATGCTGTTTTAAAGTTTGGAAAATCTAAGGGTTTCCGAGTGTGCGTTCGACAGAGTCGGAACGATTTTTTTTAAGGCGCTTAAACATTTATTTGTGGATTTATAATATATTTGATTTTTAGTTAAAATGATTTTGCTAAATGCATTAATGCCGCAAGTTATCGAAAAATTGCAAATTTTATACAAATTTCGAATGAAAAGTGGATTTAAATTTTAATCACTGTCCAATTTTTGCTTAAAATTTGCTGCTTTTAGAAAATTTTAAGAGCTTCGTCCTGGTGAATTTCTTATTATTGATCCATTGAAGAAAAATAAATCTTAAATACGTCCATTTTATTATTTGCTAAAAATTAATATTGAAAGAAATTACGACACATTTTTTCCAATTATTATGATATAAATATTGCATAATTAACAAAACTTTCTAAGAGGAAGAAACTTTAGTTTTTCCCCTAACTCAATTACTGACCAACTCTTGCCTTTAAAAAGGGACCATTCGTTCTACCATTTCGACTTTAAAAGTTTCTTAAATACAAAATCCTATTTTCCTACCACTCAAATTGAACAAAGGAGATTTCATAGAGCAGGAAAACAAGCATTACTAAAAACTATTGAAAGAATTCAAAGAGAAAGCGAGCGGCATGCCAAAGCTAATGAATCGCATTGTGTTCCTCCTCTTGGTGGGTTGTTGTTTGTTCGTGATTCCCGCTACGGGCCACGAAGACAATTCGGCGGCACATTCCGGAGAATCTGTGGAACATTCTTCGACAAATGAGAGCGAATCTTTTGGAAGAAGAAAGCATATAAGCATTTTCACAGTGGACTTTTCTCACATTTCGACGCCTTTTATTATATCCCTGTGGATTGCGATAGCATGTCTGGCAAAAATTGGTAAGTCATTCTATTTATTTTATTGCGAAAAGCGGTGATTGTTTGAGTGTTAGAGAATTATACGTTATTGAAGCATTAATAAATGCATTTTCATGACAATTTTTTCTATGTACACACGTCTACTTCAACAGTTATATAACAATGACTTAACGAAGAAATAGACAAATCCAATCTCATAAGGCAATATTTTATAGAACATTATTGATGCATTAAATGATACTGACAAATAGATCGCAACTTCATGTATTGATTCTAGAATTGAAATAAAACGAAAAGATGGGCTTGATTTCATTACCAAGTAGTTTTTAAATAATCGAATTAGAGTAATTTATTTTCCTGGTAATCAGTACATAGAAAATAAAAGTATCAGAATTAAACCACGCTATAAACAATGCGTGAGGGTCTTTGTAAGAAGTAACCAAATCTTTGATGCATAGGTAATTGGAGAACCCAAAGTTATACAGGTAAAACGTATCTTCCTAACTTAAACAAGTGTAGAAAAATTGAAAAAATATAAGATTTGGCATTATATCAAAACTATCATGTATTCCTGCAAAAACTAAGTATAATTTTCACTTTAGCATACTTAATTTGTTTTTTCTGTTTTATATATATGGTTAATTACTCTTTTCATTCTTCTAATTTTTTTATATTTTTTTAAATGCTCTCTTCTATGAGAAATATATATTGAATTATTCTATACATCGTTTCTGGTGTAGTAAATATTTCAATTTAAATAATACACATGAAGTTTTAATCTACTCTACATGTGTTTTTTATACATTTATAACAAATATCGCATTTATATTATCTGTCATTATTTGCCTTTTTATTCTCCATTTACATAATTTTCTCTCTAATGATTTCCTTTAACATTGTATATTTATAATATTCCTTTAAAATTGTTGAAAATCCCTTAACTTAACGAAAATTATATCCTTTTTTCGCTAAGAACATTTAAAAAATGATATTCACAATATTATATTTATGGCCATTTTTCGCAATCTAATGCTGTTTTTACGTATTCATCTAGTATGAATAATTCATTTCTACTAACTTTTCAAAACAATTTCATACCTTTGTATGAGATTTAGCTCCCTGGTCTTCGAGAGAAAAAATTGTGATTTATTTGATATATTTAAGTTTTATTTCATTAAAAAACAAATAAAATAACCAACGCAACTAATATAAAAAAATATATTAAATTATTTTATTTTTGAATCATTTGCAAAACTAAAAACAAAATAACTTATATAATTTTATTTCTATTTTAATTATTAAAATATAACTCTGAAAGTACTTTAATCATTGCAAGCACATTTTTTCACTACATTAAACATGACATAATTTTCATGATAGAGTTAAAAAAAAAACACTATGCAATAATAAAAAACGCTCTGTACAAATCATATCAATATTTTTTTCATATAAAAGAACAGTGATGTATTAAATATGTTCTGAAACTAAATAAATATCAGATATCTTTTTCTTAGAAACGTATTCGAGTTTCTCGTATGTTCTTTAAAAATGAGACAGTAAATGTAAAAAGAGAGTGTAAGTGAGTGGAAATCTTATTAACCATTCAAAATGTTCACTTCACTTTTGTTATTCAAAAGTGTGCATCTATGATAAGAAATTTCTGACTGACATGCTAATCCGTAAGAAGTGACATTGCCCTTGGCTTGACTCTTGACTCTCTTAACTCTATGAGCTAAAATAATGTTATATAAAGGTATAATTTTCGTCGTCTATATCTATGTTTATATATTTATTTATGAATATGTTGCTTATCTAACTAAGGCGAGAGTTTTTTCGTATTTCATTTAATATTGATGGGATCTCAGGTAGCTTTCATGGTAAGATAAATAAGAGAGACTGAGTTCTAGAAATTTATGCTCTGCTTCTGAATTTTTTCACATAAGAGCTGCCATTAATACATTACAAACAAACAGTTTTATTGGAAAGAAAGGTTTCACTCGTAAAAGAATAATGATCTTGTACATTTTTTCCCTTACATTTCTGTATAAAAGTTAAGTAAAAGTCATGACAATTTACTAAAATATTCTTAATTATGGAATAATATTAGCAGCTTCACTCGAATAACATTTATTTCTGAAAAACCATGTTTAAAGAACGTTTAATTAAATCATAGAATCTTTTCAACAAAGATACTTTTTTAACATTTTAGTAAATGAATTTTAAGTATGGTTGATAAATAATTCGTTTTTTTTCATACAAAAATGCATAAATTCATGCATACCACTATTTTTGAATAAAATAGATTTAGCTATAAACCTCCTTACTTTCTTCGTGTGGAATATTTTTCTGTAAGTAATTCTTATATTATTGATTCCTCTTGTAAGGTACTTTTTTCTAAACAATTTGTCCCCCTATAATTCCAGACCTTTTCTTTTCACTTTAGTTCATTGCAAGTTACCCAAAGCAAAGATAAAAAGGCCATGGACAACTAAAGCAAAAAATATACGAATACGCTTTAATATGATTTTACAATTGGTTTCTATTGATTTAAATTACATCCTGAATTGTGTTTCATTCCTCTACTTGAACAGAATTTTGAAATATTTTGAAAGTTTTGATTTTATTTGGTTAGTCAATTAATTCAATTCGTTAGATAAATATGAAGCATAAAACACTGTTGCCGACAATTTTTCAATCATTTGTGTCATGGCTTTTTATTATCGATTAATGAAGAATCAGAACAAATATCATTAGTATACACACAAAATGGTAAATATTAAGAAATACAGATTATAAATGAAATTTGATTTTTTAAATTTGATCCATTTTGTACTTATTCGTAAACTTATTTTATAAAATAGGAAATTTGTGCAAAAAGTTAGATCCCATTTTGAGCATTTATTATTAGTATTTTTTTTAACAATTCGTACAAATATCTCCATTATGTTATATTTCTAATCATATAATCCTATTATGTCTTTTTTTTAATTTTAATTTTTAATGCAATCTTTCTGAAAATAATAGGTTTAATTTCATATATAGCAAATTTCTGAAATAATCTTTAAAGTGAAAGAATATTGTTTACACTGTATACACCACACATTTTATATATAATAATAGTTTTCTATTTCAATCAAGAAATACTTGAATTCTTATGATTTTTTTTCAGAGAAAAAAAGTTAGTTCATACCAGACTTGTTTGAAAATATTTTTATGGTCCAGAATTTTTTTTCCATCGACCAGTTGAATCAACACCATTGATCATGTGAAAATTTAATGTCTTCAAAATAGACACAAAGATCAATTGAAAAGTTCGTATTATATTTATTTAATCTACTTTCTATTATTTCACTTCCATCGATTACGAATCCTAACAAAACATTTGTAATGATACGTATATCTACGAATAATAAAAAGAGATTGTGATTGTTAGAATTCACGAAATTCTTGCTTATATTTCTTTAAATAGCCTTTTCTAAAAACAATAAAAGTATTTTTTCCCCAATGGGCTGCATTTTAGCAACTTTGCAGACACGGCAAGTCCCAAATATGAGAGCCATTTCATGGTGGCACCACCTAGTGGCGCCTCGTTACCATAATATGGCGCTTGAATTAGTTTTTAATTCAAGCTCTCGTGCTGATCCTAAATGATTGCTCGTGATTTACTTTGCCGAAAGATACTGAGCCAAATTGATACCCAAGGATCTTTTACATGCCGCATAATCACACGAAAAGCTAACTCTAAGCTACCGGAGCTGACAAAATATTACATGTATAATTTTATGCATTCTTCGTTATTCATTGCTGTTTTTAGTTATTTTGTTGCGATGTGCTTATTCTAATATTTGAATCAATTATATTCTATGCCTTGATTTTAATGTGACTCTGCTGTAGTGTATAACTCATATATAAGTTCAGTTTATATCCTAGTTAAAAGTTTGTGAAACCTCAATAGCTATTTTGCTGCATGAAAAGTTACCTATTTAATGCATATACACGTATCGTTTCTAACATTTCACTTTTTTCTTTGATTCTCCCGTTCTAAAGTTGTTTTTTTCTTCTTTTAATAGAATTAGTGTTGTATCATTGTTATATGCAGAAATGCTGACTTGAAGGTTAATAACTGACGGTTTATAAAATCAAATGCGTAACCGCAAAATTCTTTAAATATATTTAGCATATATTTAAAGAATTTCGTACGTATATTAATAATAACCCGATAGATCATTTTGATGGTTTGAATATTTAAAAAAGAATAATAATCTCACTTTTTGCCATTCGCTATATATAGAACGGATGGTGAATTATTGACTTGAAAAATACGCTAATGTGATTTCATTTTTTTTATTTAAAATTAATACATCAACAATCAACAAATCCGCTTTAAAATATGTACTCAAAAATCTTCCAATTTTCTGGTATTTACGCAAAACAAATAAGAATTCTGTGATTTAAGAAATAATAATATCACACTAAAAAAATTACATATTCTGTAACTTGCTTTTGCATAAGAGTGTAAAAAATTCTTCGGATTATTCAAAGTTTGTAAATAACATTTGGGGATTCTTTGATTCAAACAACAGTCCAGCCGTATTATATTAGTGCCAAATTAAGCCAACATTTCAAATTTTAAAAGCATTTTTTAGAGTTCTTCCATTTGCAAAAGTTAAACAGAATTATCTGTACAAATAAAAATTAAAAGAACTTGCCGAAATTTTAAGGATAAATTTTAAGCGAGCATATACTAATTCTTATATAATCTCTTTATATCTATCTCATTAATAAAACAGATCACGTCACCTGTATATCATGTTTTAAATATTCACTTTCACAATCACATTTAAATTCAAAATTAAGCTAAAAATTTGCTTATCGTAGAAAGTTCAACTTATTCTATTATGCAGGTCAACAGAGTAAGTTCTGTGCGGTATGAAAATATTTTAAAATAAAGATAGAAATATAGAAAGTATTTTATTTAAGTTTTTATTTAAGTTTATTTACTTAAGTTTAATTTCGTTCTTGAAATAAGTAGTATCATTTGAATTAAGTTTCAGAAAAACATTGTGAGAAATATATACACACATATTACATAAAGCAAAGTTTTTTTACTTTTCAGCTTTCTTTGAAGAAAGTTTTCGAGTTAATGAAATTTAAAACACATTTATCTCATAGTTCCTTTTCATTCTTCTGATAATAATTTTATTTATATCTTTTTTAGAATTGCATTTCTCTGTCTTAATACTCAGAAATTTCATTTTGTGTATCAGTCATCAGACTTTTTATCTCACATTTCTGATTTTATTCAGAATGCAATGGAACGAGAATAATATATTTTTTGAAAACACAAAATTAAGACGTGTGTGTGCTTTTGATAATTAATAACGTTGACGAAATCTCTTATTTAAGAAAATTATTTAAAATGAAACTTTTATCATTTTCCCTTAAATATTACGTAATTAAGATTTCATCATAGACAGAACTTATTAAAACTTATAAATTCGCTCCTAATGCATTGAAACTATGTTGAGTTAAAATTTAAATACTTTCATTTATTATTACTACCGTGTTGTAACATACAAACTTTTATAATTAATTACAGCTTATAAACGTAATCAATTAAGTTAAAAGTAATTGCAGAGTGAGTTGGTTTACGTTGACTAAGTCTAGAATTATCCAAAATTCAGTCGTAAAGTAAAAATCATTCCAAAAATATCAAAACATGGTGTAATTATTAAATAAGGAAATAGAAAGAAAGCAAAAAGAATTTATTAAACAAATAAGATATAAATATTTAAAGAAAAACATACCTTGTTGCCAATAAATGGCGAAAAAATATTAAACTAAAGGATCTCAGGAAATAGAATTTTTAAATTTGGATTGTTCTAACACGAAAACAACAACAACACATATAAGATAGAACGACGAATAAGACTAACTTTTATATGGAACCAATGTTGCCACTAAATCCTTTGAAAAAGTGGTGGCTAGAGTATTGCCAGATTGATGGCGAATACTGGAAAATATTTATTCTTAACTTAACAGTATCATAAAAATAATTTTAATTGTCACGTGCTCATTTAAGATTTTGTAGATAAGTGAAATTTATGAAATAAGAATATCGTTTGCTTAAATAATATTTTAGAAAAATAACGAAGAAAGATATTTTTATTTTGGTGACTTTTTCTAGATTAACATTTAACTTGCACATTCAAATTCTAGTATTTTTCCATAATTATTTTCTAATGAAGTTGTTTGAATAAAAATTAGCTTTGAGAAATTAGAAGAAATTTATCATTACAACACATTATCATTCGTCCCTTTCTTTTTACAATGCTTAACGATAGAAATGTTTTAAATTTATTTACCGGTAATTCTACTAACAAATCGAAATTTATCGTGAAAGCTATAAAATAAAAATCGTTTGCTTAAATTAAACATATTTAAATATAACAAAGGAAAATATTATTATTATGACAAGATTTTTTAGATTATAACATTTAATTTTTACTTTTAAATTATAGTTTGTCATTACAGTTTTCAAATGAGATTGTTTGATAGAAATTAGTTTCCTGAAGTTAAAAGAAGTTTATCATTACAATAAGTGTTTTTTTTTGTTTGCTTTACAATGCTTAATGAAGCGTCGTAAATATTTTTATCTGTTATTCTAATGATGATTTTAAACTTATAATGTGAAATAAAAAATCTTTTCAAAAACTCAAAATGTTTCAATAAATTAAATATTTTTCTTAGTATTAGGAATTAACGGACACACTGCAATATTTCGTTTATTCGGATTATTCCTTTCATATGTGCATGACTATTTTGTTTTAATATCGATATTTGTTATTAATCAGTTAATGGAAAGTTCTTTCTATGCAGGGTCAAACCATTGCCGCACTTCACTAAAAATAATAAATGATGCGTGCAGGATCTGGTAGAGGAATTACATCTCCATTAGTGTAATTGCTTCGTATAAAAATATACAGACCGAAAATCATGAAAAATTTATTCATAAACACTTGAAGCTGATTTTACATCAGTTTTAAATTGTTTTTTAATCAATATAAAATCTGTGGATTTCTATTTATGCAAATACAACACTAATATTTTGCTATTACCAAATGTGGATTTGTGAATGAATTTTTTTGAATAAATGCAATATTTTTTTGAAGATTTATTAATATTTATTAGCTAAACTCTTTTATAATCGTCAGCAAAATATAATTATTCGATCGTGTCACCTATAAT
>BMAO01007500.1:0-35767 GCA_019973975.1 Trichonephila clavata | reverse complement strand
CTTGTGAACAATTTTACATCTTTGCCACCATTCCTTACATACCCCTCTTCTTACACTCTCGTCATTGTGACGTACTATCCGTGCCATCTGGTGGTTTCCTGCAATTTGCATATTCTTCTTCAAGATGTGTGTGATACTTCTACAGGTGAAATTTTTATTTTAGAGTTCAATTTCTGTGTGATTCTGAATTATCCTTAATTTATGGACATGAGTGTATTATATATAATATAAAGTATTTGCGCATGCGTGTCTCTTTGGCGTTCAATGGGCTAAATTCATGTAGGTCACGTGATGAATATAAGCACGTGTTCTCCATTGAATTAAAAACTGGAATACTATTTGTGCTTGCTGTTCTATTTTTAAAATTTAGGTAAAACTTCAAGTTTGATAATGAGCTAATTTCATTTGACGTCATTAGTCACTTGATAACTACAATAGCTTGTTTTATGCCAATGAGTTCATAAAATCACGTGACGCTATTATCACATGATGAAGGCAACACACTTGTTTCCAGCTAATTATTTCACGCACTTTGTTGTTACGAAATTTTGCATTACCAATTTTTTTTAATACTTATTTATTAACTATTGGAACGGACATACGGAAAGGGAATGCATTTGATTTAAAAATACGTGTATAATATATATATTTAGAAAATTTTGTAGGTTCTTAATATTAATCACAAATATTTACTTTTTAAAGAAAGTTTCTGCAAAAATCAAAAGCTGGCAACAGCGAAGTTGTTGCCAACTTCGTCACATTCATTTATGAACTGATTGTCTAAAAACACTTGATTTAATTTATTACGTGACTATGATGTCTGAAGAATTTATAACCTTATTGTCTCTAAACAGTTATGTGACTTTGACGTCAAACCACTTTAGTTAATTGGTCTATTTTTCAGTCATTTGGGAAAACTGAAGATCTTTCTTTTTGTGAGCGATGATCTGTTTCTCGTGTTGAAAGCTTCTTTCAACATTGCGAAAGTCAAATTAAGTCTTCTTTCAAAGTTTACAACTTCACTTTGGCAACAATAAAGTTAACACTTCACTTCTCTCCAGATACAAAGTTTATAGAAATAAATGCCAAATCTCAAAAGAGTCTCTCCTCTAAAATAAATGTTTATCTCCAAAAGTTTCTTCTCCAAATAATTAAATTCTTAAAATATATTCCCCACCAACTGATACTCTTAAATCGGAACCAAAACAACAATCGCGCTACCGGGGGAGCCTCAACAACTCCGAGGTAAGACATTCGTTAATTGCGATAAGTGATTGCTGCTGCCACAGGAATTTCGAAACTCTCCGCAGAAAAGGGGTAATTCCAACGATTATAATACAATTTGATTAATCGAGTCTCTAAGCAGCACGTTGAGCGCTCTCTCGAAAAGGGGGATTTAATTGATCGTTGAATTTATAACTTTCGTTACCAAAGTTTCTGTTGTTCTCATTGTAATTGGGGTGACTTGTACTGCCACAAATGGAACGCTGATTTGAAAATTTAATTATCTACGCAACCGGTAATACTGTTGCCATTATGGTGAGCTGAAAAGTGATCGAGAGATATTTTTCTGTTCGATGAGTTTTTATCACGGCAAAACTAATTTGATTAGCACACTATATATTTTAATTTGTTGAGATAACGTGATTGGCATTCTTTATGAAAATTACCTGAGTTATATATTCAATCAATATTTTTTTTATCATAAATTCTTTGAAAATTCTCGACGAATTCTTGGAACGTGATTAAAATCTTGATGCGCGAGATTTCTTTGCTAAATATTTTAAAGGATTTTATTTTTGCATGTCAAAATAATTGAATGTTTCGGACTTTTTGCTTACCAATGACAACAACACATTTGGATATTGTCTTTTACTAAGGAGAAAAAAGCAAATACCTGAAAATATATTTGGCATTTCAAACAATTCTTCAATAAGATTCATGAAATTGGCATTTCAAACAATTCTTCAATAAGATTCATGAAATAAACTAATTGAATGGGCAAACTAATAGAATTATTCATGTCAAAGAATTCTCATCACGCTTGCGTCTGCTTAGGAGTTTCAGTTCATTTATAACGGAGTAAAATAAATAAGAAAAAAATCAGTTTCCTTTTATAGTAAAATGATTATAATTATCTCATTTACGTATATAAGCGAGAAAAGCTACTCATTTACCCTAACAAACATGAAATTTGGCAAGCATTTTTCTTTCATGGAGTAGAGATCCAATACAAAATGTGTTAAATGAAAATCAACCACCCAGACGGATTGCGAGAGGTTAAAAAGCATTATGGGAAAATATTCCGGCTTTTGAACTATTAGACCTACAAACTTGAAATTTGGTAAGCATATTTCTTTTGTTGAGTAGAGATTCCCTAAGAACGGTTTTTGTATTTGCGAGGAGTTAAGGGGGTGTTATAGATAAATATTGCAGATTTTAAGACCATTACATCTACGTACTTGAAATTTGATATGTTTCTTTTTTTAAGTAGGAGATTCACTGAGAATATTTGTGATATCGATTCCCAAGAGGGGATTGTGAAATGTTAATCAGGCGTTATAGATAAAAATTCCTGTTTTGAAAATATTAGATCATATACTTGAAATTTGGTAAGCATGCTCTTTTTCATGCGAATTGCAAAAATTCTCATGAGTTTCATGGAGGCGTTACAGATAAACAAAAATCCGTTTTTTAAAAATTGGACAAACAAACTTGAAATTCGACAAACATGTTCTTTCTACTGAGGAGAGATCCGTTGAGAACGGATTTTTCAGAAACTGACCTAGTTTTGTAAGGATCCTGCCTGAAAGCCTAAAGGTGTGGGAGAATTGGAAGGAAGACTAGCTATACTTCAAAAACAATCCAATTTATTCACAATATTAACCACAACTCAGATTCAGTCGATTAGGGATAAGAGATGCAACCAATTAATCAATCTGAAGACAATTAACGAGGAACGCGAGATATGAGAAGACTTTAAGGTTTAATACACTTATACGCTATTCAATATCTCTGACTTCTTCGCTATTTAATCTAGATTCAATCTCCAGTGACAATTCGTCATCTTAATTCTTCACATGACATCACTTTCATCTCATTCGTCATCATCTTCATATGCGCAACGCCGACATTCGTAAAGCACTTGATATACCCTCATTTTAAGTAAAACATTCAAAACCACCCTATTAAATTCTTCGACTCACTCAATGACTTGGAAAATATTAATATGCAAAATCTAGAAAATTACACAGCTAATATAAAAAGGAAACGGCCCAGGAGATTTCTCCTGGACTCGCACAATCCTCTGTAGTTTAATTTAATATTTACAACTTTCATTTTGCTAAATTCTTTACTTTTTTATATTTCTCATTTATTTTTAATTAATTATTTTTATCACTTTTAAACAATATTCGTGGCGGAGTGCTCTTAGCACCCACCGCACTTCAGTTTAAAACTGCAGCAGGGTGGTGCGCAGTTAATGGGAAGGAGGGTATCCACTTCGCAGAAACCCGCCAGTTGCCTTTTCAAACTTATTATCCCCCCCCCAACTGGACATTGCGTCACAACACACCACTACACATTCTCACACCCCTTGGGCAGCCATTCTGAGCCATTATCCTTACTTCACAACATCCAATAGGAAGACGTTCCCTCTTCCACCAGATTCCTGCCATCGAAATAAACCTGGAAACCAAGATCTTCACCTCACCGCCTACCGGCCCACCGCCGCTCGTCTAATAGCAGTGCACCTACTCTTCAGCATGAAAACTAAACTTCATCATGTCATCAAATGAACTTTCTAGCCAAATACGAGTTTGATGGTTCACATAAACCCATGTACCCGAAAAACCTTTCGTAGATTCGAATTCCGCCTCTTCTGTCTTAGTCCTTCCTAACTTAATCGGCTGCAGCTGGCGTGTGTGTTTTTTTGTTGTGTGTGTTCCCTTTGTGATGCCTTCAATATATGTTTGTGTGTCTCTGCATGTTCAATGAACAATATAAACCGGACCAACTATCCTCAAGACTGCCTCATCAATTCCATAAATATGGAACATCAACCACACAGATCTAAAATATGATCAACCATAAAGAAAGCATTACCAATGGCCACGACTTGTCATTTCGTTACAGTAATCATTACCACTCGCCGCGTCTTTACAGGTTTACAACATTAATCATTACTACTCGCCATAAGTATTATATGGAATTTTTCACATGGACCACTCTCGAGAGGGCGCTGGCGACACGAGTCACCAGTGAACTAACAAAAGGAGAGAAAAGATTTAGCGAGCAGGCAAGCGAGGACTCTACACGCAGGTCGGACATCCAACACTGTTAAAAAAAGATTGAGGAACCGAGAACTGGCCGTGAAGGGGCCAGCTGTCCAATGTTAGAAGGGGAGTGACGCGTAGGCAACTCATCCATCACCTGATCTCCAAAGTGTATCATGTGAAGACTGTCGCTAAGTGCAAGAAGTGTTTGTCTAAACGTTATTCATTATGTTTCTATGTGTTCGTATATTAGTGTGGAGTTCTGTAACAAATATCCACCATTGAACGTTAGTTTTAGTTAAAACCAGTGTTATCATTAAGGTATGTGAATACCTTCGGAGCACTTTTTTTGAAATATATAAATTTTTAACTAAATAAACACTTTTTATTTGAAATGGGGCATAAAACTAGGAATCCAAGTAAAATTTCTTAAATTAAAAAAAAATAATAATAAACGAGCCTTACAGTAGTCGCATATGATGTGTAACATCTGACATGTTATCGTGGTAAATACGCAATAGTGACTTTAATCCTGAAAAAAATGAATCGGGTATGATTGGGAATAATTTTCTATCGAATAATTATATCTTGAATGAAAATTTTATTTAAGTAATACAAGGAATATTGCAATTTTTTATCCAAAATATTTATTCTTGTTTAAATATTTATTCAAATAATTCCATATTACTTGTATTTTTTTAAAAAAATGATGATCTTTGTCAGATGCTTAACAGTAAATATAGTTATTGATATAGTTTACACATATAAATATAACTTCAGATTTCATACACAACGAGCCCTCACACTTCGACAATTGAGTGTAAGAGTCGCAAGTTTATTCTAGATAGTCTAATAAGACTTGCTGGTATGTGCGGAAGGCTAGCGACTTAATTGCTACTAGAGTTGGACCCCAATGTGAAGGTAGCGAAGAGATACTACCAAGCGCACTGATTGGTCAAATCGAATTGCGGACGCTTCCTTGGCTTGTTGGCTACTAGAGTTGGACTCCGTGCGAGGGTAGCAAAAGAAACCACCAAGCGCACTGATTGGTCAAATCAAACAGCGCGCGCTTCCCAGATTTCCTGTTACGCATTTCTGTCCCTTTTCACGAAATCACTCCAACAAATATCCAGAAACCGAGAGTAAAGATGTTACACATGAATAATTTTGCATATATTGGGAATTTTGAGAAAAGTTTTAGTGAAAAACTGGTGTTACGGTAATGCTTTATTGAAATTTCTAATTAATACATTCGAATAATATTTATACAGTACATAAATAATATTATTATCTGTGCTTAGAGCTATGAGATTTGTAATACTTTAAAAAATTTTTGAAATATGTTCTTTTTTATGCAAAAACTCAATTTTTTACAAAAAACAAATGCTATTTTCTCACCAAAAGTGCAATAAAATACATAACTATATACACAGAGATTAGACCCTCTCTCTAGTCTATATTAGAGATAAACCTAAATAAAATATTTTCTGAAAATTTAAATTCAATTTTTTAGAAATAAACCCTGTAATGAACTTTACCATGAAGCAAAAAATTGAAAAACATAGTTTATCAGAAAACGCATTTAAAGATTTGAATACCGTATAAAAAAATTTCTACTAATTGTACATTTTTTAAACTCACTATATTTATAGATTAAGATCTCTTTAGCTTCATGTTCAACCAATTCGGACTTTTATTGTACCTTTTTCTGTTTTCTAGAGAGTTTTATAGACTATAACAACTGTCACTTTTAGTGAAATTTTGATGAAAAATTGCAGTTACACAAAATTCTAATAAATGTATTCAAATAATATTTATACAGTTCGTGAATAGTATCTTTATATGTGTGCTAGGAATGAAAAGATTTGTAATACTTTTGAAAGTTTTTTTATATATGCCAAATTTTATGCAAAAACACGATTTTTTAAAAAATTATTGATTTTTTTTTATAAAAAAGCAAAAAAAGTACATATATTACACAGAGATTTGATTTTGATTCATAACACAGATATAACTAAATAAAACATGTTATGAAAATTTCAATTCAATATCTTAAATATATTTTGTGAAGGGATGTACTTCCGGTTTTGTAAACTATATTTCGGGTTTACTAATTATGCTATAACTTTGCTTCTTAATATCGTAGAAATAAAAATAGTGTTTTTGGAATCTTAAATGTATGGGTAATAAAATAAAAGCATAAAGAGATTTCGAAAATTTTCACCAAAATGGGGAATTTTGGGTTGTCACATACCTTAAAATACCCCTAGAACTCTGTGCCACAACCCCCCCCACATAATATATGTGATTTCAGTCGTTAATACACTCATGTCCATAAATTAAGGATAATGAAGTTCAGGCAAAGAAAGAGACTGAAGCAAAACAAATTTGACTTATTTGTAAAGTCTATTTATTAAACAAAAGGTAAAGAGCAAAAAAGATGCTATATGTTTGAAATAATTAATAAAAATTGCGATGTTTACTCCCTGGAGCAAATTTTAAAAAAGAACCTATTTACAA
Organism: Trichonephila clavata; assembly: GCA_019973975.1. NCBI lineage: Eukaryota > Metazoa > Arthropoda > Arachnida > Araneae > Nephilidae > Trichonephila > Trichonephila clavata. The sequence goes on along the minus strand of BMAO01007500.1, from coordinate 28,973 downwards.
AAAACAGTATAACATGGTTAGTAAGATGGTTAATACGGAGTATGTCTCCCGGACGATGCGATACAGGCCTTACAACGCCTACGCGTGCTGAGTATCAAATTATCAATCTGATCTTGGGGAATATTACACCACTCATCATGCAATGCCCTCCGAAGTTCCGGTAGACAGGTGGGAGGGGGTTGACGGGCTGCAATTCGTCGGCCAAGCATATCCCATACATGCTCTATTGTATTCAAGTCTGGTGAGTATGCTGGCCAATCCATACGGGTGATATTCTCCGATTGAAGGCATTCGTCTACAATGTTTGCACTGTGAGGACGGGCGTTGTCATCCATAAACAGAAATTCAGCCCCCATGGCGCCCCGAAACAAATGTACATGTTGTTCCAGAATTATATCCCGATAGATGTGGCCTGTCATCGTTACGCTCTGAACATGCAGGTCAGTTCTGGAACCAAGAATAATTCCTCCCCAAACGAGCCATCCTGCACCACCATAACGGTTTCGTTCAATGGTGTTCTCTTGGTGATAATGGATACCTGGCGCTCTCCATATGAAAGTCCAGCGACAATCAGACTGCAAACTAAACCTGGACTCGTCGGAAAACATCACACAAGACCACTGTTGCGGTGTCCACATTGCATGCTCTCTACTCCAGGTTAATCGCAGGCGACAGTGAGTTGCGGTAAGGGGAACACATCTGACAGGCCTACGAGCATATAGACCAATGTGCCCTAAGCGTCTGTACACGGTTTGCCTTAAAACTGTCGTACCGGTAGCTGAAGACAGCTGACGAGACAGGTCTGTTGCTGTGCTCCGTCTGTTTCTTTTGGCAGTAACTGCAAAATACCGGTCCTCATTTGGTGTTGTAATTTGGGGGCGACCTGTGCTGTAACATCGACTAACATCTTGGATTTATTGCCAAAGCCTGGAGATGACACTCTGGGCGATTCCAAGTTCCTCGGATACTTCCAGCTGGGTACGTCCACATTCCAGTCGTCCGATAATTCTACCACGTAAAAATTCATCTAAATGCTTCCTTTGTGCCATAACTATGCGGTTATTGAACTGAAAGGCTTTTAAAGCGCTTGTGAACAATTTTACTTCTGTGCTACCATTTCTTATATACCCCTCTCTTACTCTCTCGTCATTGTGACGTACTATCCGTGCCCTCTGGTGGTTTCCTGTAATTTGCATATTCTTCAAGATGTGTGTGATAATTCTACTGGTGAAATTTTTATTTTAGAGTTCAATTTCTGTGTGATTCTGAATTATCTTTAATTTATGGACATGAGTGTATAATACTTTCTATTCATTCATTCAAAGTAGGAATTGACTTAAAAAACTTTTTTATATTATTTGTTTTCTTAGTTTTTTGCTGTATTAAGCACAATAATTATGTTTTATCCTCTTATTGGGGTCCAGTCTTTCTTGAGTTTTGCATCGTCACTACCACTCAAGGGAAGCTTTTCCGATCCTGCCTTCCTGTGTGATTTCTCATCGGCTAGGTGTATTATATTTGTCCTGAAAGTTTACAAAAACCATTGATCTGATACACCCTCCATAGATCTTGAAAATAAATTCGACAATTGTTTTCTTTCCCGAGTGTTTTTATCAGATGATCCAAATACATTTTGTAATTTCAGTGCCCCTACGATTATCTCTAAAGACGTATACCTGGTGGAATAAATTGAGTATTATATAAAAAAATATTTTCTTCCCGTTTTCATTTAATTTTATTTCCTTAAACTTCTTTTATATTAACTTTATTTCTTTAAATTTATTAACTGCTCGAAGCTTATAACTGTTAAATCTTCAGCTCTTAATTTCAGTATTAAAATATAAAATAATCCTTCCGAAATTAAATCAGCAGAATTTCTTATCTTTCTAAATTGATGGAATTTACTTCCTCGAAAAACCTCTTTTCACTTATATTTTTTTTAAGTAAAGGCTTTGTAGAGTTTTTATTTTCTAAACGTATTTAAGAATAAAATTTTAAGATTTATAGTAAAATGCACAGCGAAAATTTAATCTTTTCGCTGCAGAAAAAAAAATATATTGATCCCTTAAGAAGATTACCTCGAAGAGCAATTAACGTTCCAACTGTTTTTTTAAATGAAAATCTGAATGATTTTAAAAAAAAAACTCAAAATAATTTTTCATCTAGGAAGAGATGAATAATTTTTGTGAAGTTCATAATAAATGTTTTATTTTTAGCGGGGATATTTAGATGTTTAGAAAAGCATTTAAAATTTGGTGTTTATTTAGATAAGGACGATATTTGCTTGGAATTGGGTTATACTAGTGCTGTGAGTTATGATTTATTTTAGACCAGAGATACTCAACCTGCGGCCCACCAGGACTTTTTAAGTACCCCGTTCATGGCCTATTGATCTTATTTATGAAAAGTAGGTGGGGAATACTTTTTGTTAAAAAAATCAAATATATCAATTTTGCTTTTTGCTGTCGATGTCGTATGGGTGCGAAGTGATATTTTTTTCTGATTAGTGATAAGAGACATTGGAGTAGTGGCCATTTTATGAGTGGAACTAATTTTTAACTGTCTCATATCTTTCAAGAAAAAAAATATTCGAAGAAAATAGATTGTTCCAAGACGATTGGGAAGTTGACTATTTTGTAGTGAAAAACAAGCATGGTTCAGTAATTGTTTAATTTGTCACGAAAGTGCATTTAAAAAATACCAATAAATTGGAATCGTTCAATGATACTTTTTCTGGAAGATCTCTTTCAGGAGGTGATAAATAGGCTTTCATGAATAATCTTTAAAATAGCAAAAAAGTGTTTTGTCAGTGGTAATGCCACAGCGGTAACAAAGGTACCCTATGAAATTTGTTACATTACTCGTAATCATATGAAACCCCTTTTAGTGATGCAGAAATTGTGAAAGAGTGATTCTTAAATGCTTCCAATTTAGAATAATTAAGTGACAAAAATAAAAAATGAAAAAAGGAAAATAACTTTAATATTTTGATTAATTTCCACATTTTAAAATTTGTTACGTTATCTTGGTCTTAAAGATCCCCCCCCCTCCATTAATTCTCATGTTGCGGCTACGTGAAACAGCCATCATATGTATGCAGCCCGCGCGAAATAGCTAACATAAGTATGAAGCCCGACAGAGAGAAAAAGGTTGAGTACCTCCGGGTTGGACAGTTCTATTGGTTTAATACACTATCTGGCCAAAAGTATCCGGACACCCTGTGGTATGGACTTAGAGCGTCCTGAGGCACATATTAATGTGATGTTGGTCCCCCTTTTGCATGAATGACAGCCTGCACACGTTTGGGAAGACTTTCCACCAATTTTTGATAGGTGACCATAGGAATTGCCTTCCAGGCGTCCATCACAGCTGAAGTGAGTGCTTGCAGTGAGGATGGTCGATTTGGCTGGCTACGTAATATGCGCTCTAATTCGTCCCAAAGGCGTTCTATGGGATTTAGATCGGGGCTCTGAGAAGGCCAGTGCAGTTTTTGAACACTCATTTCGTCAAACCACGTCTGTGCAAGCCTCGATGTGTGAATGGAGCAGTTATCCTGCTGGAAGAGAGAAACGGCTCTTCCCCGAAATATTGCCATGGAATTGGGAGTGCAGCCTTGTCCAGAATGTCCACATACATCTCAGAGTTCATGTTTACAATCACAGGAACTAATGGACTCAGGCCAAACCACGAGAAACACCCCCACACCATTATGCTTCCACCACCAAACTTAACTGTCGGCACAATGCAGTCACTAAAGAATGTCCGCCAAACCCAGACGCGTCCATCTGACTGCCAGACTGTAAAGCGAGATTCATAACTCCAAAGAACAGTTTTCCCACATGTCCACAGTCCAATGACGTGAGCTCTACACCATTGCAATCGATGCTTCGCATTCTGTGGACTGATGTTTGGCTTGTGAGCGGCTGCACAACCATAGAATCCCAATTTTTTTAACTCTCGACGGACAGTCCTGCTGCTAACACTAGTTCCTGATGAACTTTGGAGCTCCTGAGATATTTCCACCAACGAGGACTTGCGATTTTGTTTCACTGCCCTTTTCAGAATTCTGCGGCTGCGTTCACCAAGTATTTTCGGCCTACCGGTTCGGTTTTCTGCCGATTCACTGCCTCGACGTTTCCACTCACAATTACATCACTCACAGTGGATTTAGGTTTCTATAGAATGTCCACAATCTCATGAACTGATTTCCCACAAAGGTGGCATCCTACTATACTGCCACTATCAAACTCCTAAGCTCCTTTGACTTACTCATTGCCTCACAAACGCATAAATACAATCTTACAAACCACTACCAACACTTTTATAGCTTTCAATTACGTATCAAATTGTGTCACTCGCCAGAACCACTTTTTTTAAGGGGTGTCCGGATACTTTTGGCCAGATAGTGTACTCCCCTAGTTCATATTCTATTTTATAAAGAAATTACTTAAGAGAAAGACTCTATTACGAATTGATTTTTGTAATTGTTGGAATTAGTATTCAAAATAACTTTATACATGCATGGAAAAGAAACATATGACTGAATAATTAAAATAAATGTATTCAAAGGTTAGAGAATTATAATAATTATAAATATTCATCGTTAAAGTAAAAATATACGAAATGAAGTGTGATGGAAGCTACTCAAATTAAGTTAAATAAGTTAAAATGTGATGATTTGATGCAAAATTTTTATTTACATTGCACGAGAACTGTTGGCAATGGACTCGGTAAATGAGAGGGTGTTGTGGAATATTTACATTTTTAATTACTTTATTGGTTTTTGATAAAATCCCCAATATCATCAAAGTGCATATAAGATAAGATCCAAAGTTTCCAAACTGATTCTATAACTTTAAGATTACTAATTAAATTTCTGAAACACATCCTCCATCGAAATCACACCCTTGAGCAACAACACACTTTTGCCATCACTTGTAAAGAACGTCGGAATATTTCTAGAATTAATTTTTAACCATATCCTTTAATTCAGCCTGCGATGCACCTTTAACTTCTGCAGATTTAAATTGACGAAAGTACGAGTGACGTGCCGGTTTAGAAATAGGCTATAGTGGCCAGGGGTGAGATCAGGGGAGTAAGGAGGATGTGGCAAAACAGTTTTCGGTTTTTAAAGAAAGTCAGTGACGAGGAGGGATAAGTGTACAGGAGCGTTATCATGTAAATTACCCATGACTGTTCAGCCCAAAATTTAGGTCTTTTCTTTCAGATCGAGGCACGCAAACAACACAGGATGTCTACATATTCTTTGTGGGGCGTGCCTCAGGGATGCATTCCAGATGCACAATGCCCTGGATATCGAAGAACACTTCTAGTTTGGCCTTCCATTTGCAGCGATATTGTCGGAATTTCTGCTTGCGTGGAGATTGTGGTGATTTCCAAGTTGCCGATGGTCTCATGTTTTTTTATATGATCCGCAATCCACCATTTCTAGCCTCCAATAACAACTGTGCCAAGAAGGGAAGGATCTTTGTCAAAAGCCGAGATTGAGCCTCCCGTTGTTTCTATTCGAACATCTTTTTTTGGTCTGCGCTTAACGTGCCGGGAATGATGTGTTGACACACCCTACGCAAGTAAAAATCCTTAGCTAGTATTTAGCCTTAGATATTCTGATTCAGCTATTTGCGCTATTGTTTGAAGCGTCTTCTTACGTACCACCGTAGAAACATTTTCGATGGTCTTAGCGGTGTGGGAAGTCTACGGACGACACTTTCGGCAACTCTCACTGCAATGCATCAGGGGAGTCTCTTCTGAGTACAGTAGAACGCAGTTTATCCGAACGTTTATTATTCGGAGCCTCAAATATCCGAACCAAAGTTCGGATACGTTTTCGAACAGAACAATGCTCAACAGTTGTTTCGTGCGAGGCTAAGAGTAACAGGAAAACCCAAGGGGAGGTACATTTGGGGAATTTCAGCAGTGTGGTTTGGTAAATATCTGCGCGGAATATTAGATCAATTTGTTTCCAAGTGAGGGGGTGTATACGTGCTCTTTTGCTGAGTTTTGTTGATGTAGAAACCTGGATGGCATGCGATGCAGAAGACTGGATTTCAAATGCTAAATGATGACGGGATAATGACTTCCGTGCAAGAAGAATTCGACCCTGTCAACGATGAAATGGATGAAGACGAGGACAACAACAACGGAAGTAGCAAATGCTGACGCGTTTCCTGCATTAGAGACAGCTATGGAGTGGTACAAACAACAATCCGAGTGCTGTCCTACTCAACTACTGCTGCTGAAGAGAATCGGAGACCTTACAGTGAAAAAACGAAGGTGTACAAAGGTATAGCGAAAAATAAGTGATTATTTCCTTAATCATGCGACATTTTGCACCTTATTTTCTTTTTCTTCTAGCGCGTTTCCCGTATGGGATGATTTTCAATATTCGTATAGTGTCCAGTATCGTATACTGCCTGGATCGCATTCGGTTTTCGGTTAACCGAACAATCGCGTATTCGAACGTTGTCCGGTCCCAATTGATTCGGTTAAACGACGTTCTACTGTAGTTCATAGTCTTCCCTCGCGTTAGCCGCTACAGAGCCCAAATCTCGGTATTCCATAAAACCCGACTATTCCATAATACATTCCTCTCCTCTATTTTTCAATGCCTACTCTTAGTTTTTTCACACTTTTCCTATATATATTTATTTATATATACAAGTATTTTGTTCAAATATGAATACATTTTTTAAAACTTGTAGTGGATGGCACTTGCTATTAATGCAGTTTGTTTTAAATATTTCATTAATTAAATTTATTTAATTAATAAATAGTAAAAAACAAACAAAAATTGTCAGGCACCATCAGAGCAATGGATAGCGCTTTGGACTTCTAATTCAAACGCCATGGGTTCAAATCCCACCTATGATGGCCTAATTTCTGAGAATATGATTTATATGAATCAATCAATATATATAGTGCAACAAACGAAAACAATAGTCCAGCACCATATGTATAATGAAAAATCGCTTCCTATATATTGCCCCTTAATATTGTGATTCTTTCATATGTATATACATATTTATATTAGTTGTAATTATTTAATAAAAAGTAACTAAAATAAAAATTTTCTCTTTGTTGACCTAAGTAGGAACTGAATTCAATTTTTTTATATTACTTGTTTGAGCTATGCAATTTATACGTCATACCATGGAAATGTCGTAATCGAGAATAAAGAGTAGTCAAATAGAAAACATTTGGAGCCCCTGTTTAGCGTATAATTTTGATAATGACGATCATATACTGTGGGGCGGTAATCCCAAATTTAAATTCTGTATCCAGTATTTGAAGTGTATTGGTTCTGTAGTATATTCTGTAGGGTATATCCAGTATATTGGTTCTATAATCCTGGATACAAAATTATAGAACCTATACTCGATTATGAACAAAACCTTTTACATATTTTTCGCTCTGGTTAAACAGTATCCAAGTCATATTTTTTCCATAATAAATAAAAATAAAATAGGTAGTAATGGCTACATTTGTTGCTGATTTTTTTCATAATTATCAAATTTTTGAAATCGGTAACTTTTCCTTAAGTATTTAAATTAGTTTATTATAATTTAAATATTTTAAAAAAATTTAATTTTTATTAAAAAATCCCTGAATTTATAATATTATACTGTACAAATTAATTAGGACAAATGGGAAAAAATATTATTTTTTTCTGAAAACTTAGCTTTTATTTATTACATATCTTAAGTTAGACTGAAAAATCTTTATATTAGTACAAAGTATGTCCTTTTTTAGCAGTAATGACATCTTAAATACGTTTTGACATTGACTCCGCTACTGTTGCACACAAGTTCTTGACGTTATTAACACTCGTACAGCAATTTTTATCATTTGTTTTGTTGTCGTGCAATTCATCTTAACTCATCGATTCTTGAGAATATGCCAGAAGTTCTCAATAGGATTTAGGTCTGGTGCATTATCAATCCAAAAAAGCATTTGTATTTTATATTTCTGCATAAAAATCTGGACTAACTTCGAATTGTGACAAAGGGCCAAAGGTCATGTGGAAATGTTCCGTCAAATGTTACGCATGAATTGAGCAATTCTACTGCGTAATAGTTCTAAGTATGTGACAGAATTCATCATACCTTTAAGGGAAACTAAGCTTCCAGTGCCATTCGTTGCGAAAAAATCCCAAAACATCTCTTTAGTAGGGTGTTTTGTATTCTGTTGAAAATAATCTGGTAACAGAGTTTCACCTTCACTTCGTCTTACTCTACATGATTTGTATCCCGGCACAAATAAATATGTTTCACCACTGAAAATTATTTTCTTCATCGTAAAGAGTACAAGATTGAAACTTTTTGGCCCCTGCTAAACTTTTCTCCATCCTTTTCCGAGTAAGAAACTTTTTTTTCTGGGGCTTGTTGCCTTACGACCAACTTCCAGAAGCTTTCTGCTTACAGCTGAGGTACTCAATTCAATACCATAATCCAATAAATCCTTACGAAGACCAATTCTTGTCTTTCTTGCATTCATTTTGCTGTTTCTTATTAGAATTTTATCAGTTCTTGAAGAAGTTTTTCGCTAGCCCCTCCCTTTTTCCTTTTCTTTTTGGAAAGTTGTGACGGATATATACGTGGTTCTACTAATCTCTTCATGACACTTTTACAAAAATATTTATTTCAACCAACTTTCGCCGACTAAGAAAGCGTGATTATTCAAGTGAAGTATACTATATAAATTCCGTTTTCGCGAGTTTGAGAGTTGGCGAGTTGGAGTTAGCAACGAGTTGGTGAGTGAGTTGGCGAGTTAGCTTGTTAGTTGAAGATTGAAGGATCGTGGAATTATTAAGAGATTTTGGAGTTTGTCCATGAAAAGGATTACGGAGAGTGGATCTAACGACAGTGATTAAATCCAGATAAAGATCTCTTGCAAGTTTCATGTGTAGGATCCGCTTCATAAAAGTACAGGTATCGTGAGCCTTGTTTAATTAGAAGTTAGCTTATGAGTATGCGAAGTAGTTTATATTGAGCGTACTTAAGCTATCGTGGATTCAGTTGAGGGTCCGTTGTATCATCCCCGTGTTATTGTATCTCACCTCCGCGCTCTACTATCTGATCGTTTATCTTAATTAGATTGCTATTGTGTCTAATTGATATTTTGGTAACAATAAAATAGTTAGTGTGCAATCATGTCTGTTGATTATTCAGTTTCTCCCACACACCTAGCCGGGTCTGCGGGTAGACAAGGGGTTTCAGATGGAAGCAGGAACCGTCCGGCATTGCAAAGTATGTTCTAGAATCCTGAAATGTTCTTAAAATTATTAAAACTCTTGATTTGCCCATATTAACTGCCGTAGCTACACCTCACACAGTTATAGGATTGTGTTCATTAAGAGCGATTATTTTAGAACACTTCCTCTGAGTAATATCCATCTCTGAACAAGCAAAAGCAACACGTGCTACACGGAACGCAAAGTTATAACCACCAGCTACCGCACTGAAATGCTCATACCTAAACTATTGATACACGAAAACCCGTCAAACGAGTAAATTATAGTCAAAGTCTATCCGTGTCACGCTATCTCTTGGCAGATGCAAACGATTTGAGGGGGTTCGGGACCATCGCTGGTAATCAAATAACAACTCAAATAAGAAAAAATATGTTTTCCTCACACGTTTGCCGGATTATCTCGAGTTATCTCGGGTTCGTATATATTAGTTAATTATTATCTCGAGAAAACTCGGGCGAAGCAGAATTTGACAGTACGATTTGTTTTATGACGGTTTTACTCGGCCTGGAGGAAATTAAGGGAAATATTCAGCTTTGATTGGAAGTTTATCTAGTTTTGTTGGTTTCGCGGTTCTTTTGACGGAACTGGTCACGTGTTTTCACTGTTGTATAGAATACGTCAGTTTGTGTATTATTAATGTATAAGGAAAAACAGTTGCGTTGAAAAAAAAAAGTAAAATAATGGCGATGATGCAAGATAGCGGAAGCGATGATTTTTCATATAGTGATTATGTAGAGGTGAACATTGAAAATATTGGAAATGATTCTTCTGTATGTAGCCTTATTAAGGTAGTGTACTCTGTGTGCTGCCGTGAAAGAGATGCCAGACCTAAGCTAGTAAGAAAAGAGACCAGATACTAATGTACAGAATGTCAGGTATCACTTTGTGTTGTCCCTTGTTGCAAAAACTATCACACAAAGACTAATGTTTAACTTCTTTCCATTTACCCGAGATAACTCGGAATAGTAGACTAATACTAAAACTAAATGCTTTTACACACATAAAAAATTAAAAATTCAATTTAAAATCTGCATAATTTGTTTTGTTTAATTTCGTTGTATTTAATAATAAAATAGAAAAATGTGATGATTTTTTGCAACTTTTTTCAAAACAAGATATCAATCATTGGCATGGCCAAGTAATTTTAGCGCGTTTTTCACATGTTGTATTTTACAATAATGCAACTAATGAACTTTTTACTAACAGAAAGTAGAGAACTATACTTAATTTTAAAATTTTTTAAAAATTATTAAATTTAAATATGATTCGGCTCATCTAGGGCACAAATGCGACCCAATGCCGAAAACCCGAGGTCAATCGGTTGCTTATTGGCTGAGAAAAAGGTACGACAAAATATGGAACGAAGACGAAATTTGCGTCTTAATAGCGCTTTTTTTTACACAACAAAAAAAAACGCGCTTATAATAGAAGCGTTTAATTAATTCGAAGAATTAGTATTTTTTAACATCCTCTCTCCAAAAATATTATCACAAATCCTAAAATAAAAACTTTCATTGTGACTTTTAAATCTTTCTGCATCGATTTTGTTGCACTTATAAAAAAGAAATAATTTAAAGAGATACTTCTGGTATAATTCATTTTTATAGGTTATACTTTAACATAAATTGTCAGAACTTGTCTAGATTTAATCTATCCAGACAAACATTTATAGCGTTGATAAGAAAAGAGAACGATAAAATGTTTTCTCGGACCTTTTCGAATTCTTCAGATATTTTGTAGTAAAACGTGTTAGAGAAGATCTTGCGCATTGATACAACGATTTTCAAGATCTTTATACGTTTTATTTAAATCTGGGGAAACATTTTAAGGAAAAATGTTTTATATTAAACCGCAAATGCTAGTAGAATAGGATAAAAAAAATTTACATTTATATAAAATACTAAAGAAAGGAAAAGAAAATAAGAGTGGAGTCTCACATGTTAGGTTTTGCTTTTACTTAAAACTGCAATAAATTGTTTTCAACCAAATCGGCATGTAAAGAGTAATATTGAACTTGGATTTTGTCTTCAGAATGTAAAGATTTAAAGATAACGTACCATGTGCAGCTGTCAGTGTTACTAAAATTGAACCTTGGAGGGTGTTATTAACATTGGACCAGACGCGCTGTGGATACTAACGTTAATGGTCGCGCGGGGTCACTGAGTCACGTCAATCCTTTTTTTCTTTTAATAATTATTATCCTTATACACGATACAAATCGTAATTCCAGTGAATAATTTTACTAAAAGAAAGTATATTTGCCTACTTTTAAGGATTTTTCAATTTTTCTTTGATAATTTGATAAAAATATCAAACAGAACCAAGAAATTTCGAATGCCCGAGACTTTAATAAAGGACACAAATCACAGACACTGTACGCTAACATTGAAGGAATGTTTTTTGAAAGCAAAACCGTCACATTTTATTTAAGTTAATGTAGTTTTTTTGTCCTTTGATAATCAACAAATATTATGTTGAACTTCTTGCTTGTGTCTTTATGACAGGGCTAAGAGTGTCTTGTGGTGCACTTATGGACTCATATTTTCCTGATGGAGTTCTTTAAGTAGCATTTTAAAATTTTCCTTTCAACTCTAAAGTTTCATGTTTTTCTTTTTTATCATATTTACTTTCGCTGTCATGATTAATATGCATTTTTTCAGCAGGTTCTTCCTTTTGCTTGATCAGTTTCAACTTCTCCAATATAGATCACAGATGCACATTTCTTTTTTTATATTCTGCTCATTTACATTTTCAAACAATAATAAGGCGTACAACACAGCATTCAAAACTATTAAGTTACTCACAGGGGAAGAATTAAGGATGTTCATAGAAAATATTTTGAAACAAAGTTGTTGAGTGGGGATTTCAGTCAAAACAAGAACCTTAAGATTGTAAAAAACCATTTGACAATCTCAAAAAAGAGGGAGTTAGATATGTAACAAATACATTTTAGTTTACATGAAGACTGTCATATAGGGGGACACTGTCAAGGTAGGTCACTGGTAACAAACAGTTTTCCTAGAATTAAGGATTTCCTGAGCATGGGGTGACTCTGTGCCCCGCTTGCCTGCTCCCAGGTTTAAAACCTAACAGTGTCTCGGAGACTCCTCGTGCTACTGCTGTGAATGAGTCTGTTGACTGGACCTAATTACCCTTGTGCTTATTTGTTTTGTTCTAATCTGGCTGTCTCACCTTTGTGTGATTCTGGAGAAGTAAGTCATTGAAGCTGTTCATTTAAACATGTGATCTGTACTAAAGAGTTTGGAGAGTCTTTTTAATGACCTGAGGGTCAATGACCAGGCATTTGATAAAAATAGTAACATGTGCAATACTATTTATTGATAAATCAACACACAATTATCTGACAAAATCAACACACATTTGTTGTGTTAGTGAGAGTTCTTTTTTTTCCAACAGAGGTTTTGTTAAGTGACAGTTACTTTGAAATTTTTCTTCTCCGTGTCCGTTTGTTCCGAGCTTGGTCTAGACTGGAGGTTCTCAAACTTTTTTATCTAATTGACCACTTGCCATTTATTTGCGGTTTCGGGTTGACCACTACTTACCTAATATTGAAGTCTGAGCTAATTTATTAACTTAAATGTCTTTTTAACAGATGGTATAGGGTGCTTTAAAAGTTTTGTGTTCCTAACTGTAGTGAATTTTTTTTTATTCAAAGGGGTGGCGGATTAGTATTTTTACCATTTCAGACCTAGCACATCCCCAGGAGCAGGTATCACTTTTAATGCGGCGCCATATAGGCGGATACTAATCACCGCAGGTAATTTTGACTCCCAGTGTTTCCTCCACAGAGGGAGGCGCCTGAACTCTGACGATGCCAACCTGTGCTAGGATTTAATTTTGCCGAGAGCACCCAAGCCAAACAGACACTCTTAAATGCCGTATAATCATACGACATGGCCGCTGTCGATTTTCTGCTTCACGAAAATCCACCGACTTGAGCCGGGGTCGAACCCGCAACCTTGGGTGCAGAAGACCAGCGACAAACCAACCACGCCACCCAGCCGGCTGTAGTGAAGTATAGAGTTAAAAATTCCAGAAAAATACATGTTAATAAAATAAAATAAAATTAAATTAATACACGAAATAACTGACATGCCTTTACCGAGTGGGATTAAGCTGATACTTCAATAATAAATCTTCAACATTTGACATCAACCTTGACAGGTTTAACCTTAAATCTCCTCGGGTAACAGTCCAATAATTCTTTTTTTTTCTTTCTGATTTTGTTTTGGAGACTGGTTACCGCGCTGGTACTCCTTCTTTCTAGAAAAATCAATTAAAGCTTTCTCAAGATGTTGCATATTTCTGGATAAATAACCGGTATATATTTTAAAGCCAAAATTACTGACATCCATTTCTGAACTTTACTTCATGATCTGTATTAGTTGCTGTTCCAAGCAGTTTATCTTGTAACCTGGCCTTTTTTTTCCAGTATGATCTCAGGAATCCCTTATTTACTATGGTATTACCATAGTCAAAGCATTCTCAAACCTAGTTTCAATATCCGAAAAAAGAGCGTTTAAAAGTTGATCGTAAGTTAAAACATCATTTTCCTGGTAGATTGTCAATGACGAATTGAGAAACTGGTGAAATTCGCGACGTCCAATCGCATATTTTAGATTAATTCTGGCAAGAAATACTGAAATGATGGCTCTTTATCAATAAGATTTATGCTGTCGCTTTGTAACTATAAGACCTGGGTTCGATGCCCGATGCCATCAAATACCCTCCGAGTACACACGGAGGACGTGCTAGTTAAATCTGTGGATCCGAAAGTCTTGTGGGTGGTCTCGGCAGAAATCATGGGTGCAGGGGGCTGGAGAATATTTCCATCCCCTCCAGTTCCATGCCTTAATTGTGGAGGTGGAGATAAGTGGTGCCGCCATCTATCGTGTAGAAGTCCAACCTGTCTCAGGCTCTGGCAACTTTCATTCCTTCCCTTTGGAAGGAAACGACAACAACAACAATTAATATGTAATAAAACTGTAAATTTTTTTCTTAAACTCTGTTCTTTAAATCTGAATGCATTGCCGTAGGAATCGAATTGTTTTAAATATTTCCTATTGTGTAACACCCTGAATCATATTGACTGATTGGTTTGGCACACTACAGCTACAAGGTTGCCGACCCCGGTTTTATAATATCTAAGATAACTTCAAATTACGATTTTGTATTAGTGTTATTTCGATGTTGAAGGTTTCATAAAATCTACCAAAGTGGTCTGCTGGTTCAAAGTTTTTTTTCTATCTCAACATTTCCTCGTAGAATGCTAATTTTTTTTTTATTCCTTGTTTTTTTTTGAAATTATGCTCCACGCTGGAGTTCATACTTTGTAAAATTTGTAACTCATTTTCAATTAAACTGAGGCCTTCTGTCGAAATACCAACCACCATTGGATCTTCTGAATGAACTGGGTCTAAAGAAACAAATTCTTCAATATCTTGCTCATGCATTTCTATGAGCTTATTAATTTTCAGTTATTGATTGTGGCAAATGCTGCGTAGATAAGAAATAAATATAACAAAAAAATAAATTATGGCTAAGCATCGATTTCGGATACGTCCAAACATGTTCATTAGCGAAACAACAAGCGGGTAGGGAGTAATCGAGTAGTGCAGAGCTCAAACAAAAGAAGGATCGAAGAGATTTGAAAATCGCTTTATTCCCAATTATATAGCGTAAGTTAAGGTATTACTATTTACATATATATAAGCTAAAATTTTTACATGGAGGTATTATTCTTTTTATGTTCATGTAGTTAGAATGCAATATTAATAAGGGAGCATTTATTTTAATTGGATAAAATGATCCAAGTTATATATATATTTATGCAGTCAACTCTCTCGATAATTCAAACCTTCGATAATACGAACCTCTCGATAATTCGAAGTATATGCTCAGTCCCTTGAAAAACTCTTGATAATTCAAACTAAAACAATACGTTTGGGTACACTCAATAATTCGAAGTAAAATCTGTGGCTAGCCAGACAACAACACGCAATAATTCAAAGTTATCTTACAAAACTCTGGACAATTCAAACATTCTCTATCATGTACAGTCCTATGGCAAACAGGTTGGACATTACAAGTTTTGTGTTGTATGGACTAAATTCATGTGACGTCATAATCACATGATAACTTTAAACCACGTGTTTTTAGCCAATCAAGTTCAAAAACACATGTGACTTCATAGTCACGATAAATGCAATTATCTATTTTCAGCAAATCAGTTCATGCATTTCGTTGTTGCCAAATTACGCTTTTTTACAAAAACCTTTTTTTTAAAAAAATTAATATTTGTCACATTATATAAAATTACATGTATAAAACAAGACTTTCTTTTCTTTAATTTTAAAATCTTTTTGCAGAAATTTCTTTTTATAACTCTTGAGCATCTTTACCCAACTATGCAATTTGAAGTTTTAACTAAGTTTTACAAATAGAATAAAAAGTACGAGCTAGTTTATTGTCCGTTTTGAATTCAATGTAGAACACGTTTTTATATTATGTGACCTTCATGAATTTAGTCCATTGTCTCTGTGTGTTTCCCCTGTATGGTAGCCCTTTAATGACCATCTGTATGCTACCTCTTCTTAGTGTTTTCCGGCTCATCAGGCAAGAATACACCTTTATTGCTTTCCTTCTTCAAGTGGACAATAGACCAACCACACCTGTTGTCAGCCTTCCATATCTTTCGCTTAACACGTGGCCTTGCTAGATGTGTGTTCAGAAAAGATGGTCCATAACTGAGAAGAGATGCGTAGGATTGTGTATGAATGTATTGAATGTATTTTTTTAATATACAGGACTTTTAACTTCTGTATACTATTTCTATGTACTTTTTAAAAATTACTTTAAAATAATTTTTTACATACCTAAACTTGTTGTTTTATTTCATAGTTCTAATTTTAAATGTGTTAGAAAAAACTCTCTTCAAGTATTTTGGGAGTTTTTTTTCCTACTCTCTTGATAATTGAAAGTTTTTCATTGGTCCCTCCAACTTTGAATTGTCGAGAGTTGACTGAATATATATTTAGATTGATTTAGGTTTAAATTTCGAGTGTAAATACATTCGAGCCTGTTTTTATGTGATCGTTTTTTATGCGATTTTATTTCTGTATTATTTTTATTTACGCGGTATATGAATTTCAACGGCTTTGGAGCCATTGTAATGTTTCTATCAATTTAACCCCCTGCAAAGTCAGGTTTTTGCCTTTGGTATTTTATAAATTGGGTAAATACGTAACTGGCTTTAGTCAGGTCCTTGCCCCCCACGGGAGTGGTGTACGTTACGCCATTGCAATGTACGTATATACACTTCAAAACGCTCTGTTCAATTGTTATAATCAGTCTCTCAACAACGCACGTTCAGTTGCTTTCTCTCAACGCTCCAACAGCCCGCGCTTGACTGAAGACGAAACTGTCGATGACAGTGACATTATCAATAATTTGACAGATTTTGAAGACGGACAAGAAGAACCGGATTCTTTAGAGAGGGTAAAATATAACCAGGGACCCAACTTACCAACATATCGGAAAAGCCCTTTCTTAATATAGATACCAATTCCAAAAGGAGTTTGAAATTCCAAAAAGATCTCGATTATGCATATCTGGTTATCGTGACTTTCACAAGCAAATGGTCAACCGGCCATCGACACAAAAACCTATCCCTCACTTTATGATGCCAAAAAGTAAATCAATTGAAATTGTACACTTAAGAAAAAAATTAATAGAATTTGCATATTTTACCGAATTGCATGAAAAGAATTG
Source organism: Trichonephila clavata (assembly GCA_019973975.1). Taxonomy (NCBI): domain Eukaryota; kingdom Metazoa; phylum Arthropoda; class Arachnida; order Araneae; family Nephilidae; genus Trichonephila; species Trichonephila clavata. The sequence continues at coordinate 11,911 of BMAO01007500.1, read as the reverse complement.
AACGGAATGAAAAACCTCTGCTTCTAGATAAAAATGCAAATCTGTGCGGCAAATACATAAACATACACATGGGTGTAGGCGGAACCAGCAGAAAAGAGGCTTTATAAGCCCGTGTAAGTTAAGACGTATTTCGTTCTCCAGCACACCGCGGCTAATTTCTTGATGCTATTTTGAAGCTATTGGTTCAGTTCAAATTGTAACTGTAAAAATTAGTAATCACTAACTTATCGATGATGGAATGAGGTGGCGAATTGTGTAAGGAGGCTAGAAGCAGTCCAATGTCAAGTCTAGATTTATAGAGAGTTCAATTTAACGCCCAGCGTCGTGTGTAACTTATGGAAAGAGTTCCAGGATACTGGATCCATCGAGAGAAAGCCTGGGGAAGGTCGTCCAAGAGCCACGGTGGCCAGAGAAGATCGCCATTGGTCGATTATAGCGTGGCGTAACAGAGAGGCTACAGCTTCTGTGCTCTCTTTAATTGTATGCAGCCGCAGGAACCCGTGTATCAAGGGTGACTGTTTCAAAAAGACTTCATGAGAGAGGGTTGTTTACCAGAAGACCTGCTGTTTGCATACCGCTCACGTCTACGAACAGGAAAGTCTGCTTAGCAAGGTGCATACAGCATATAGATTGGAATATGGATCAGTGGGCGACCGTTCTGTTCACCGATGAGTCCCGTTTTAGCCTTAACACCTATTCTCGCCCTACGTTCATATAGAGAGAACCAGGGGCCCTGTACCTACTCTACATTGTCCGTGAAATCGACAATTATGGCGGAGGAGGTTTAATAGTCTGAGCAGGCATCACGTAGAAAGGTCGTACACCTTTATGTTTTTGAAGAGGCTCTGTGACTGGTGTGAGGTCTTGGAGCACTATGTTCGCCTTTTCAGCTGTAAATATAGCCCCGAGTTCATTTTAATGGACGATAACGCGAGGTCACATACAGATCTTCTGGTCGAAGAATATCTAGAGAGTGAGGATATTCACCATATGAATTGGCCATCCAGGTCTCCAGACCTCAACCCTTTAGAGCATCTCTGGGACGCTGTAGAGAGGGCAATTGCAATTCGCAGCCTATCTTCGAGAACCATCCAGTAAATGAAAACAGCATTTCTGAACGAGTAGAAACAATTACCATAAGGACTGATAAACTGCCTTATTTCAATTATGACATCACGCTACGAGGCCTGTATAGCTGTAGGAGGAAGGCATACCCCCTATCAACCCATTTATTTTGTTCATTCTGCAGCCACTGTTTCATACCTTCCAACTTCAACGAGTATTACGCACGATCATGCGTGTGTATTGCAATTTTTGAATGGTTGTTTTGTATTGTTTCATTAAAATTGACCCAGTAGTTCTAGAGATAAATGATCAAGTCTGCAAATTCTCTTAATTTCTTACATCAGTGTAGAAATTCCGTTCAAGACATAAAAACGATTTTTTGAACGAATTTATCACAGAAAGATTCGTGCTTTGGATTAAGATAAGCAGCAATGAATTATGTATGTGTATTTTGAAAATTTCTCAACGTATATATATATATAACTAGCCGTTACCGCCCGCTTCGCTGGATATTTCATGATGTTTTATAAATTTTTACTGCTTATATATATGTATAAGTTATTGATATCTAAGTCCTAGCATTAAGAATTCGATTGAATTGAAAAATATACTTATACCTGTAACTGTCACCTGTTGATAAAAAAAAAGGGGCAGAACTCATCTAATTTGTATTTTCTAAAAATCTCTAAAATTGAAGTATAGAATGATGTTTGCTCTTTCGTAACTTAAAAACCAAGTGGATTCCCGCAAAACCAATTTTCGGTGGATCTCTACTCCGTAAATTGAACATGCAAGCCAAATTTCAAGTCTAAATCTAACAGAAAAAAAAACAAAAGTTTTACTATCAATATCCCCGTAATCCCGTTGAGAGCCGTTTTCCAAAATTACTGCTCTTAGCGGATTTCAATTCAACAAAAGAAAAATGCAAACCAAATTTCATTATTATAGTCCTTGTAGCTCGAAAAAAGTAATTTTTTTTGTCAATACGTCCCAGTAACCCCCTGCAACCCCCCAGAACTTGATTTGCTTAAAATTTATTCTTAGTGGATCCCTATTCAACAAAAGAAACATGCTTAACAAATTTCAAGTATACGGGTCTAACAATTAAAAACAGGAATTTTTTTCTGTAACTCCTCTTGACCCCTCGCAAACATCCTTAGGGGTCAATTTTCGTTTTACTCTTTGTTAGAGGAACTCTATTCTATGAAAGGAACATGCCTACCAATTTTCAAACAGGATGATCAAATAGTTTGAAAATGGAAATATTTATCGATTACGCCTCTTAATCTCCCGAAATTAAACTTAGTAGTTGATATTCGTGAAACCCATTTTGTAGCGGTTCTCTACTTTACGAAAGGAATCTGCTTATCAAATTTTAAGACTGTACGTCTAACAGTTTAAAAATGGGGATAATTGTCTATAACGCCACTTGAGCCCCCGCAACGCCACTTCTGGGTCTGTTTTCACAAAACCCATTTTGTAGGGGAATTGCACTCTATGAAAGGAATCTGCTTAGCAAAATTTGAAGACTGTGCATCCAATTAATTAAAAATGCAAAAAAATTATCAATAACGCCCCTTGAACCCCCGCAACGCCACCTAGGGGTCGATTTTCACAAAACACATTTTGTAGTGTATTTCTATCCTATGAGAGGAATCTGCTAACCAAATTTCAAGACTGTGAGTCTAATAGTTTAAAAATAGAAATAATTATTTATATCTGCCCTTAACCCCCGTAACACCCCTTGGAGATCAATTTTCTCCAAACCCGTTTTGTAGCGGATATTTACTCCATGAAAGAAACATTCCTACCAATTTTCAAGCAGGTAGGTCAAGTAAATTAAAAACAAAAATATTTATCTCTTACGCCACTTAATCCCCTGCCACGACACTTAGAGGTCTGTTTTCACAAAACCTTCTTATAGCTGATCTCTACTCTATGAAAGAAATCTATTTCTCAAATATAAAGACTGCGTCTAATAGTTTAAAAAGGGAAATAATTATCTATAACGCCCCTTAAGTCCCGCAACGCCACTTGGGGCAATTTTCACGAAACCCATTTTGTAGCGTATCTCTACCCTATGAATAGGAATCTGCTTACTAAGTTTCAAGACTGTACGTCTAGTAACTTAAAAATCGGAATTTATAACGCCCCTTAAACCCCCGCCCCCGCAACACCCCTTGGGGGTCAATTTTCCCCAAACCCATTTTGTAGCGGATATTTACTCCAGGAAAGAAACTTGCCTACCAATTTTCAAGCAGGTAGGTGAAGTAGTTTAAAAACGGATATATTTATTTATTACGTCCTTTAATCCCCAGCAACGCCACTTAGAAGTCTGTTTTCACAAAACCCGTTTTGTAACTGATCATTATTCTACGAAAGGAATCTATTTATATCAAATTTAAAGACAGCGCGTCAAATTGTTTAAAAATGGAAATAATTATCTATAAGGCCCCCTAAGCCACTGCAACGCCACTTGGGGGTCAATTTTCCCCAAACTTATTTTGTAGCGGATCTCTACCCTCTGAAAGGAATCTGCTTACCCAATTTCAAGATTGTACATCAAGTATTTTAAACATTGAAATAATTATTTATAATGCCCCTAAACCCCCCGTAACTCCTCTTGCGTTTCGAATTTCGGAAAATCCGTTCTTAACTGATGTCTACTCTATGAAAGGAACATGTCTACCAAATGTCAAGTCTGTAGGTTGAATAGTTCCAGAGATATCGTGATTAGTCTGTCAGTCAGTCAGTGAGTCGCTTTTCTCCTTTATATATATAGATGAGAAATTAATTTTTTAAAAATGTTTCCATGTGTAATTTATTTATTTATTTTGTTATGGAAGTACTTTCTCATAAATTTCATAAATTGATGTATTTTCTAATTGCGCGTCTTTTTATATGCGGTCTGTCTTCACCGAATAAAAGAATTTTTCTGTAGTATTTCGACGTTGTTTGTTATATGTAAGAATTTATGAAACTTTCGAATATTTTTCTGTGTAGTTTATTTTTATGCAGTCTCTATGTACCACACCAAAAAAAAGGTTTTACTGTACAGAAAATAACTGTTTTATATATATCTGATTTTCATCAAAAATTGAGAGCCGATGGAATATACCCTTAAAAATAAAACGGAAAACTAAAAGTGAAGGAATATTTTGAATATAATTTTAAATAAATGCTTACAATATTATATAAGTCTTTTTAACAAAATAATCCCCCATATAGAACCAATTTAGTAATAAATTTATATAAAATTCCTTATCGACCAAAGTAATTGGAAAAAGCGTACTTGTTAAGATATTTTATATATATATATATATAATGTTCCTAATAAAGAACTTGCAAATGACTCGAGCAGTTTTCTTTGCAGAAAATTTAAAATCGTTCTCCAAGTTCGAAAGTACTGCATTATTACAGAAAGGAAAAGGGGTGTAATAAATGATAACCAATATTTCATAAGGTAGTTATTACTTTCAGGAAGTAAATTACAATCTTCCTTTTAAATAACAGCGTAAAATGGAGTAATATAGAAATTTCGATGCTAAGTATACCCATAGAAATGTCAAAAACTTGTCTTGGGGAATACATTCTATTTAGGGGATTCTCAAAGTGTTTTGGAGTCCAAACTAATAAACCTATTTCTCTTTCCATTTTTTTGAAAAATTTGATTCTGCTTTCTCGGAAATATTTCCACTGTTTAAAGAAAACTTCTATAAATAACAGCAAATGAGCAATCCAAGCAAAATGAGAAAATGGCTATTTTAGATTTAAATTAATCAAATGCTTTTAAATATACAGTCGACTCTGGCTAATTCGAACTTTCGACAATACGTAAGTGGCCGCGGTAGCCAAGTGGTCTAGGCATCGGATCGTGGCTAGCGTGTCATGAGTTCGATCCCAGTACCACTGAAGACCCGCCGTGTAGGGGGGCGATGCACGTTAAATCTGTCGAGAGCTCAAACGTCCTCCCGTTGGTGTGGTAGTTAGGAGATGGGGTGCCAGCTCAGGTGTCGTCCGCGTCACCTGACCATGGTTCAAAATTACGCGGACCGTCTCCAAAAAGCCCTCGTGTTGCTAATCAGTGCGACGTTAATATTCTCTCACTCTCAGGAAAAACACGAGATATGTTAATTAGTTCGACTATATAAAGTCATATATATGTATATATATATATATAAGTTTTGTAGATGTAAGAGGAGAAGGAGTCGCGAAACTGTCAAGTAAGTTCAATATTGGAGAATTACTTCATGAATTTAGCACGCGTTTAAAAGGTGTAATTTATGGGAGTAAATTATTAGATTGAAGATTTAAGATAGTGGATTCGGTACCGGGCCTGAGGTTAGTTAGTGATCGTTCTCCTTGTCTATTTCTGGTAGTCGGGTTTACTTAGAATTGAGTATTAGGATTAATCGACGTTTTAGGAATCACTCCTAGGTTTCTTCTTATAGTTAAACTTGTGATTGTTTAAGTGTTTGTCAGAACTTGAATAAATATATTTGTTATTATGGCATTTGTTGGTGATGCTATATTTCCTTCCACACTTAGAGACACGCCGGGCAGAGTGAGTGGGTCCCAGGTAGGACCCCGCCACCACAACCATACATTTCCAAGAATAAATGTAGGATTTTTGGAATTTTTTTTAAAGTAAAAGGTATGGGGGTCAACTTATATACGCGAATCAGATATAATCGTAACCACTGGGCTATTACGTTCACATGACTTAGACCGAACGATGGTGTGGCGGTGGTATCTATATAAGCCAGTAAATGCCTCCGGATTGATGTGATCCTTTCGGTCCAGTGGTAAGTTACGTGCTTACGGACCGAATGGTACCGAAATCGATTCTACTACATTTTTGACCCTGGCCGAACTTTGAAAAAACGCAACCTTCGCGCAGCAGTCGTGGCATCATCTATCCACCGCAAGTGCAACCAACAAGCCGTCACACACAAATGGCGCAACCCACAAGCCATCACACACAAAAATGATGCAACCAACCAGCCGTCAGGCCCAAATGACGCACCAAATAGCCGTCAGACGAAACAGCAACAACTCACACGCTCACCATAACAACGATATTATTCATTCGCCTACCAACTTACTGATAGGGGAGTGTATGGCGGTGGTATCTATATAAGCCAGCAGCTGCCTCCGGACCAAGGTGATCATTTCGTTTCAGCGGTAAGTTACATGCTTATGGAACGAAAGGTAACGAGATCGAACATTCTTCAATGGTCTTCGGTGAAACAAGGACTGAAACCCTCCGCTTTTCAACTGATTATTCACCAGTCGTGAAGTTTGCAGCTTTAAGCCTTTTATATTTTATAAATTTAAGAAGCTTAAATATCTCTGGAGGTTACTTCAGAAACTCATTCAAAATTCGTAAGAACAATCCCTAAAATACTGAAACCAAGATTGAAGTTTCCATTTCGGAAAGTTGGTTAGCAGTTTCATTTCGCATCTTCTGTACCTAATCACGCGAAAAAGATCTCTAAATTTAATTTATCTTCGGAACAGTTACGCTTAATTTTAATTCTCGCTCTAACGGTCATTACCTAAACCACACGGAATTGGGAAATCTTCCCGCTTTGGGCTCCAACGAAAAAAACAATTTCGAATTAAAAGGGACTGAAGCAGAAGCTGAAATTTAATCAATCGTAACCTAAATCCCCTGAAATTAGATATCTGATTCTTCTTCGATCTGGAAATGCCGATAAACTATTTCGAAATCCGAAATAGCACGATCCTCCATCTATTGTTCTTTAATAAATTGACTTTTTAAAACCCTTTTCCGATTACTTAGAATCAAATGATAGCCAATAGAGAAATCTTATTTCTCTATCAATCGTCGTTCATTGGTTCTGTTCATGTATGGAGCAATAAGCGAATGAAACTAATAATTGTCCTGTGGGAAAAATAAATGGAAACAATGATAGCTCGTACTATTTAACAGTTTACTAAGGTTCTTTATCCATCACCTGGACTCGAGGAGGTTGTCCTAAGTACTTGATTTAGATTTGAATATAAATCAAGGTATGTAAATAAGAAATATGTTCTATGAAATTATATTTAATATATCTATTAACGTTCCAAATTGTTCTCTTTTTCATACTCTTGTATCGTCTGCTTTTATTTAATAATTTTTATAACACTAATTTTTTTTACTTCGTTTTATTTACCGACATTTAATTGTTTGGTAAATTTTTGTTGCAAAAGTTGGCATCCTATTTGTCAGGAATTTTGATGTGAGAATCCTTCAGTCGACTGTTAGAATTTGAATTGATATGTGTTTTGGACACGTAATAGAAAAAGTTGTTGCTTTTACTTATTGATTTCATTAGATTTTCAATTGCATAGATTTTTCTACAATACTCTTACGAGTAAATATGTTTGTTGCGTTCTGTAGTTTTGATTAAAAAGTTAATTTTATTTTGAATTGATTATCAGCACCGTATTTTTCGAACACTGAAACAAAAACGACTAATCTGTCAGTCCTTTGGTGTAAAAACTTATTTGAAAAAAGTTAGGGGGTGACATTCTAAAAAAAAATATAAAAAGCATTAACGTAAATCTAAGCGGACCAATTGCTATAAAAATGACCACATCGATTTTATTATTACTTCATTTTAAATGTGTAATTGTTTTTATAATTTGTGTTCAAAGTTTAGTAGCTCTTGCTTCATTATTTATCTAGTAATTTACCTTTTTTTAACAATGCCGAAATGAAAAACAAAACTAGAACACGTGACATTAGCATTTTTTGCATTCATTATCATCGTAACCTCAACAGTTTCAATTTAATTACTTACTTTTCTTGACCATTCATTTTTAATGAGACTAGGTAAAAACGCTAAAGCTCTTTTTGTAATCAATGTAAGGTTTTGTAACGTGTTTGGTTGTTTGTATAATATATTTGACAATTCTCTATGCATTATAAATAAGGATTTAGATGAACAGTTTTTTTTAAAAGTATTCTCAAAGTTACAGTTGTTTCTTACAGTTACTCTCATTCCATTTAATTTTAACTTACTTACTTTTTATAAATGATAATTTAGGACGGATTTTGTGTGTATGCTTTCAAATACGTAACACAACTTTAATATCAATAAGTATGAACGTATATTAGCTCGTTCATTGATTCAACTGACCTATAAAACTTTAAATCAGTGCTTCTCAAAGTTTGTGTTCGCGACCCAATATTCAATCATAATTTTAATCACAGCCCTCTCATACAATAACAATGAATTGAATTCAATAATACTATACTTTGACGCTAAAACTACGAAACGATATTAACCTCAGTACTACCGGCGTATAAAAAAGTGTGACGGGTGCTTACGCGTTTCACTAACCTTCTCTCAATTCTTTTAAGATTGTATTTATTTTGACCAATCCCCGCTGAGAGCTAAAAGTGTGACTTATGCAAACAAGATAGTTTCGGGTTTAGCGAGTTCGAAAAAGATATAAAAGGGAGAAATGAAATGAAGAGAGAGAGGATGACTACGTGGTTTGATAGAGGAGTTAACTAAGAGGTTGATTAAGAAGGTGGTTCTGAGAGATTAGTTTAACTAGTGAAGTTTGTTCGCAGTAGGAAGATTATTGAAAAAGGTTCATTAATTCGGTTCGGACGGAACTGAAGATATCAAGGATTGAAGCCGCTCTTTAGATCCTTCAAGTATTAAAGAATCCTGCCTTAAAAAGATATCAGGTCTGTGATTTTCATAAATTAGATTTAAATGCGTAGTTGGATTGTATGCGTTATTCTCCGTAAGTTCAGTTAGTGTTCCGTCGTTCATAATTGAATTCTTATCACACTCCACTGTAATTTGTTGTTCTTAAAGTTTGATTAATATTTGTGTATTTCTTTAATAAGAAGAATTAATAAATAATATTGGTTTATTAATTTAGTAGTCGTTAATCATGAATCCAACATACCTGAATTTAGATAATGTGCAAAGGGGAGTTAATAATCATAGGGGTAGTGAGAGACTACGACACTGGCGCCCAAACGAAATACCGGAATTAAGAGCAGGTGCAGGATTTAGAGTTTTGCCGGAATTATTTTTTTCGGGTAAAGAAAATGTGTCTGAGTTTATTTCCAATATCGATGACAATATAGCCTACTATGAAATACCGGTGAATCTATCATGTGCGTATTTAAAAGGTCATTTAATTGAGAGAGCGTTAGACTGGTTTGAGGTGATAGGCTTCGAGTGTGTAAATGAAGAAGCGACTGCATTTGCAACACTTAAAAAGAAATTATCAGATAGTTTTCCGGTAATACGGAATAAATCAGAGCTAGAAGCTCAGTTTTTTTCATCAAAACAACGGAGAGGTCAAGGCCCGTCAGACTTTATTTTTCAGCTATTAAAAATCATAAAACTTTGATTTGAATTATGATGAGATTAAAATTGATCGATCACATAGTAATGCGACTAGAACCCCAAATAATGGATTATTTAGAAGTTCGAAACCCCACAACGAAAGCTCAATTGATAGAGTTGGTAGACCGGTATGAGGAACGTCATAGCTGCAGGGAAAACCAGGGTTCGAGTAATAATTTTGCTAGACGAATTTGGGATGTGAGTAGGAATCCTGAGGAAAGAAGGAATAATAGAAATTGGAGAGATACTGGGGTCGGAAACAGTCAAAATGATCAAAGAGGACTAGGCAGGGGTGTAAATAATTTTTCTCGTCGTAATTATCAAAATCAAGGATTCGAGGGAGGAAATCGCTACAATCAGCCAAATCAGCGAACAGACCGGTATCAGAACCGTAGGATGGTGGTTAGGAAGGGTCCTAATGATGATTCAGCAAAGCAGAATTGGAGGCGTGTTGATTGCAACAGCGAAAGGCAAAGAAATGCCAATTTAAACTTCTAAGCGATCGTGTTGCGGGAGGTAAACGATCGCTAGTTAAGTCAAATCCTCCTATTAGAATTAAAATTAATTCATTGCGATTATCACCAGTTGAACTTCCGTATGTGCCGATTCTTTTGCATGATACATTTCTAAAAGCGCTCTGGGATACAGGTGCGGAAAAGTCATTTATTTCAGAAAAAACGTACCGGTCATATTTTTCTTTCTGTCCTATTAAAAAATCGTTAGCTGAAGTAGTTACAGCTCAAGGGTCACAATGCAGAAATTTAGGCACAGTTGAGTTAAGAATTAAATAAGAGAATTTTCGAAGTTGTGGAAATTTCATGTGATTGCTGAGATGCAATATCCATGCATCCTAGGTATTGATTTTATGTCACATGCAAAGATTAGTTTGGACTTTCTGTCAAAATCGTTAATCATTCCGGATTCGCAAATGGAAAAAGTGGCAATTTCGGACGAACCGGTTCAGATAGATTTATCTAACACTAAGTTAAATTCAAAACAAAAACAGGAATTACAGATTTTGTTTAAGGAATTTCATGGGTTGTTTTCACTTAAGCCTGGTCTGACACATGTGTTTTGTCATGAAATTGACACGGGTGATAGTCCTCCTGTTTTTTCGAGACCTTATCGCTATGACAGGGTCAAACAGGGTATCATCGACTACCATGTTCAGAAGATGTTAAATGATGGAACAATAGTTCCAACAACATCGCCCTACGCGTCTCCAGTTGTTTTATGTCGGAAGAAAAACGGGTTGCCGTTAGATGACCCAGAAGCTTATAGGTTTGCAATAGATTATAGGAAATTAAATGCGATCACGAGATATCCGCTACCAATAATTGATGATTTGATCACTAATATTCCACACACCGAAATTATGTCATCACTTGATTTACGCAGCGGATACTTTCAGATGGCAGTAGACCCCAAAGATGTTCATAAGACGGCGTTTGTTACAAAAAATGGTACTTTTGCATTTACTCGCATGCCATTTGGCCTTTCGGGGGCAGCTCCAAATTTTCAAAGGGCCATAGAGATGATCCTCAAGCCAGTCCTCGGGCGTTTTGCCCACTGTTATATGGATGACGTGATTATTTCGTCTCCATCTTTTGAAAGCCATGTAGAACACTTACGGGAAGTATTCAGATTGTTGCAGGAGGCTGGTTTGACGTTGAATCGCGAGAAATGTCATTTCGCGAGGGAACAATTACGTTATTTGGGTTTAGTTATTAATAAAGAAGGAGTTAAAACAGATGAGAGAAGGTAAAAGCAATTATTGAAATGAAACCTCCGAAAACTGCAAAACAAATAGCAAAATTTTAGGAATGACGGGTTGGTATCAAAAGTTTATTAAAAACTACGCAGACATGTGTGAGCCCTTATATAATTTAAAACGAAAAAACTCTAAGTTCCGTTGGTCGGAATCAGCGCAGGAAGCCTTTGATCGTATTAAGAAAGCACTGACAGAAGCTCCAGTGTTACAATTACCAGATTTTTCCCAACCTTTTGAACTCTATACGGATGCGAGCTCAGTGGGGGTAGGAGCAGTATTGACACAGAATAATAGGCCTATGGCGTTTGCCTCGAGAACTTTAAACCGCGCAGAAAGGAATTATAGTGTGACGGAACGTGAATGTTTAGCTGTCATATGGGCATTAAATAAATATCGCACGTATTTCGGATCCTTGCCGGTTAAAGTGATAACAGACCATGCTGCACTTACCAAATTAACGAATGGAAAGAATTTGTCATCTAGAATGATAAGGTGGACGCTTAAGTTGGCAAATTTTAATGTAGAATGGGAACATCACCCAGGTACGCAAAATTTAGTTGATGATATGTTGTCTAGAAACCCGTTAGAAAGTAATGAAAAACCAAAGGTGTCTTGTGCAGTGATTAGATCGTTAGTATTATCGTCTAGAGAACAGTTGAGAGAGGAACAGAGAAATGACCCGGAGCTA